>JAKSZP010017627.1:0-59307 GCA_022478985.1 Massospora cicadina
AGATTAGGCACAAACAACCTTTAATAAGATCACAATTATCCTAATATAGAACTTTATACTACTCTGATGTTACCACTTGTAGCATTGGTTCTTTGGTAAACTGTTAGCGCCCATGTAGAATCTCTTATTTAAATTACTAGACATATTCATTATAAGTAGACCCTTGGGACTCAACAGAAGACAGTCCAACATCTGCCTTGGCAGCTTGGCTCCAAGGAATCCGCGACAAATAGTGTTCTTGTCTAAACAGAGAAGATTAATACTTGTTAATGTATTCTGTAAATTTGGCTAATTTCAGACTGATTACTAGAGATTAGTTCAATTAAACAGCTATAAGTGAAAATAAAAAGGGTAAAACTGAGATTTGTGGGATGATTTTTATTAAGATAAAAAGCAAAGTTTTTATACTTCAATGGAGAACTAAGATTATAAAATTAATAAATATTGAAAATTGCTTGGGAATATGAGTTTTGAAATGGGATTTTCAAGATTTTTTAGTTAGAAGACATCTGCAATTTCAAGCTTCTATGGACTTGTCCATTGAGGGCCCTGACCAAAATCTGTAGCTGCGAGCACCTTCCTGCAGTAGTTATCCCTGAATCTGGATGTCCAGGGACCCATTCACTAGTCCTTTATAGGTTTTGGGCGATTGTATATTGTTGCAATAATGATCTATTACCAAATTTGATAACACTTTGGTTGACAGCAGGTTTGAACAATGTTGTATCCATAATGAACCTCACAATATAGTTTCAAACGACTCTCAAAATTAATGATTTCCTGATTTGGTGATACTCATCTTCAAGCTTCAAATGCTCTCATTAGAGTAATTTGGTCTGCTCATCGTTGCATCATCAGTATAATGCAAATTATATTGTTTTAAAGGTATAAAAGGGGTTTGATTTTCATACTGATTTTGAGTGACGTTGTCATTGTTTTTTAAATACTCTGACTCATCAGAGCGAAGATTATTTACATTACGTTTTTCTATCCTTGGTTAAACTTCCTTTTATCGCCCAAATCTATAAATGGGCCTCGTTCAATCCCATCCATGGTGGGTCAGTCTCCTGTACCTCTACTGGTTTAGCTTGAATTATTGCCATTCCACTGGTTGAGGAATGATATGTTGAATTATTTGCGGCCTCATCTGTGACACTTCCCTTACCAAGATGAGACCTGGTGAATGTTCTAAGGTTCCTTGCGTACCAACTAAAACAAAATAGCAGTATCATTATACTGGATTTAGTATTCAGCTCCTCTCTTTGTTAAGATAGTAGCAGGCCCATTTTAAATGACCTCTAACCTTTCTTATTGTGTTCCCCAAAGGTGTTAAATAAAACCTTGTCTCCTAGGCAGAGCTCTGGTATCCTAGTTCATCTCTGAATCTCCCATTGGCTTTGAGAGATGGACACTTCAATGTTTTTAAAGCTTATAAATGCTTTATATAAGATCATCAGCTATCCCCTGCTGGTAGCTTCTCTGTTTCAGGTTCTTCCAGTTCGCTGAAAATATTGGTTCCAGGAGGGTCATCAGAGCAGCTTCTTTCCCATATAGGGCTTTGCAAGGGGACATAATAATCACTTGGTGGTGGCTCAACCAGTAAACCACTCACGCTGAGGGCAGAAACTGATCCCAGTTAACTTGTAGTTAAGCAGTCTTCTTAAAAATTCGTCACAAAGTTCCATTTACTTGCTTGATGCTCTCATTTTAGAATGAAGTATAAGGTTGGTGAACTTCTGCTTCACTCCCACTAGGTTCATCAGTTTTCTCACCATGTCTGAATTAAAGTTCTTCCCATTGTCAGATAGAAAACTTGAGAGAAACCATGACCTGTGATAACTTGATTGTACATGAAGCGAGCAGTGGAGTTCATGGTGTACGTCTTGACCATGGAGGCCTCAATCCACTTGCTGAAGTGGTCTATCACTACTAAAATAGACTTGGATTCATTGGAGGCTGTTAAAAAATTTTCATTACATCAATTAAGACATTGCTAAAGGGAGCTGCTGGGGGAATCAGCATTGTTATAATTCTGGCGGTATTCTAGAGATACACCAAAGGGTTATGCACAGGGTTCAGGCCACTGAGCAATAGGACCAACAATATAATTATTGTTGTCCATAAAAAACAGAATAAACTTTTAGTAAATATGGAGCACTTGGTCCCACAATACTCTTTTAGATTATATAATAAAATACAGCGGATCCTTGCTGTTCCTCTCGCTATGAACTATTAAAAACCACCTCTATGAATCTCATCTCGCCTATATCTCAGCAACTTCAGATGATACTATTTTTTTGTGGCTTAGTAATTCAGTTTGCCATATCTCATTGGTTTTGGAAATTCTTCATTTATTAAATCATAATCGCCTAATTTGAGGCGATTTACCACTAACATCATACATCAAAATCTCTTAATCGCCTCATATGGAAGAGATTGATAAATATCAGTATAATTCGATATTGCCTCATCTCAAGGCGCTCTAAAATTGTAACTCATACTCAGGCTTGGCGTATTTTACCCATTCCGCCATAACAACTTAGGGTTTATCATCCAGTTTTATCAGAAATACGGCATTACCCCCTCTCTTGCCTGAAAAATAAGGCTCCTATCGCTTATACGCCCAAAATAACTTTGCATGCGCTTGGATGATGATCCGGCCACTTGTGGTGTCCTTGATAGTATATGCATCCATACCTGTCTTCTCAATAACTTTGAATGACTCAATCCAGATAATGGCAATATATTGTTTCTGCCCAAGATAATGTTGAATATGGAATAGAACCATGTAACCATCTTTGAACTGGGATAACCTTCTATGCCATAACTGATTAGCAGCTTAGTCTTGATCTTCTTGGCTAATCTGAAATAGTATAGTTTGGTTTTCAATACAATTAATGTGTCAGCTAGTGTCATCAAACAACGTTGGGGATCTATTCTGCTGTTCTCTTCTACACAGGCTATACCAGCACCGTAAAAGCAAGGTGTCATCCATATAGTAATTGGAATGGACTCTTTCATGTGGTGGAATGATAACTAATGTTATAGATGAAGACATCAGTGGACAGAAGGGAACTCCAATCTGAGGGTCATTCTGCTACTAATTTCAGAGTATGTTCATTAAAGTTTCATTGAACCACTTGGTTATTCCGTTGGACTCAGGGTGGTATGGGGTTTTCAAAACCCCTCAGATGGCCATCAGCTCGTTAAGCTTTGGGATGATGTGGGAAGTGAATTTAGTTCCATTATCAGTAAGAAGGAACTGAGGGTAGCCACGCCACTGGATAATGCATTCCACTATGATTTGGTTACTTTGACCAACCCCAAATCTCGTATTGTCCTTGCTTCAGCCCACCAGGCTAACTGGTCAATTGCCACCAAAATGTACTTTAAATATTTAGCTCCCGTTGGAAGAAGGCCAACAACATCCATGGAAACTGTATGCCAAGCAAAGTGCAGCTTCACTAACTGGTACAAGGTCTTCTGGCGGAACTGCTTTTCCACTTGGAACTGGTGGCAGGAGGAGATAGTATCAAGCACGTCAAAGTTCATGCTTTCCTAGTAGTACTGAGGCCCAAAATTCCATTGTCTTGCGCACACCACCATATCTGATGACCCTATGTGCGCCCATGATAATATTAGGCCATGCCAAGGATGCAGAAAGTTTACTGTTGAATTGCCAATCTGCTTATACAACTCACCATTCCGCTGGAAAGTATTGGCTCACTATTTATTCAACGCCTTTATGACTTGCAGAAGCTCATCTTCAGACTTACCACTAAGCATATTATCATACATGATGTCGCTTAGATCCTCCATCACTGCAATTGTTGGTAATCTTGACAAACAGTCTGCATTCTGGTGTCTGACTCCCATCAATGAAGAATCTTGAGATTGTAATCCAGAAGTTTAAGGGCCCATCGGGATAGACGCCCCTCATGCTCCTTAAGGTTCTGCAACAGTGTATCAAAGTGTGATCTGTTACGAATTTAAACTTTACACCATGCAAATGTACTCTGAATTGCTTGTAAGAATAAAACACAGCTAAACACTCCCGTTTGGTCATGGTTTAATTACGTTTGTGGCTATTCAGGCTTTGACTGCAGAAAGCCATCGGGTGCTCCTCCCCTTTTTCATCTTTTCATTACAGAACTGCCCCCACAGCAGAAAGGGACGCATCTGTCTGTACAATACATTCCTTTTTTAAAATTTGAGTAATAAAGCACTGGCACATTGATCAACGCCATTCAAAGTGTACTGAAGGAGAATTGACACCCTTCCATAGTTTCACGTAGCACCCTTTTTTAATAACTCAAACATGGACCTCCAATACAACTAAATTTGGGTATAAAGTGGCTATAGTAGCTAACCATCCCTAAAAATACTTGTATATCTAGCTTACTGTTTGTTGTAGTCATCTTCTGGATGGCCTCCACCTTGGCTGGTTGGGGCTTCAGCCCTGTTAGACAACCACAAACCCAAGGTACTCAAACTGATCCTTATAAAAATGGCATTTCCAGGGCTTTAGTTTTGATGTTGGCCTCAGCCAACCGGCGGAATACCTTTTCCAAAGGGTAAGGTTCTCAGAAAATGTGCGGGAGAAAATTTTGATATCGTCAAGGTATACAAGAATGATGACAGCTTCAAGTTAATAAGGATAGTGTCCATAGCCTAATGAAAAGTTTTGGGGCACTACACAGCCTTATGGCATATGTGTTGGTTAAAAATCCCTTTTGACGTGATAATTGCGCATTACTCCTTTTCTGCCGCAGGTGACTCAATCTTCCAATAGCCAGATATCAAATCCATTGTGGTGAAGTACTGAGCTCCTCTTAACTGGTCTAAAGCGTCATCAAAATGTGGCAAGGGGTATGAGTCCTTTTTCATAATGCTTTTGAGCTTGAAGTAGTCTATAACTACCCGGATGGTAACATCCTTCTTTTTGACAATTAGGACAGGGGAAGCCTATGGGCCCTTTGACAGTTTGAGCATTCCTTACTCCATCAACTTATCAATTTTCACCATGACAAGTTCTTCCGCTGCTCTAGATTGGCAGATTGGCAGAGATATGATGAGGGTTTATCCCTGTGTCAGATTTTGGTGGTTGACTCAAAAATACACACTTTGACAACCATCAGATCTGGGTAATTATACTTTAAATGCTCGAGCTAATACCCTAATTCTCAACTCAAACTATATTGCAACTACATGACTTGGGTCAAATATCTCAACTTCAATTCAACCAAGTACTTTACCAAAAAGCTTAGGCTAAACGCTTGCACATTATGGCCAATTATCTCTGCATCAAATCTTGGCAATTGGTCCCAATTATAGAGTTCAATATCAAACAACTGGTATAGAATTGTTCAGATATGGCTTAAAGCTAACGTTTAAAAGTCACATAGATAACAGACAAACGATAACCTAATCAATTTCCCGCCCTAGGGAAGAAACTGTATGTCAATTCACGTAATTGGCATGATAGCACTTGCACATGGATCACCCAAAAGGGAGTACCTAAAGATATTGAGAGAGAGACCTGCTGACGTCCTGATTAGTGGTACGTCATCTACCTTAATTGATGCAAGAATTCACAGAAGGTGGATATCATCAGCAGTATGAAGAAACTCAGATCCAGAAGATCCTAGGATAAATTTGCATGTTTTTATCGCAATTTTTGTCCCCAAATTCCTCCCAATTTTGAGAGTATCTTGTACCAATAAACCTAAGAATATTTTTAAGTCATATCAGTTAAAGGGCCAAACTGAGGGGGTAAAAGATCTGTTAAATTTTGTGCTCAAATGTGGCCAGGATATGCCTTAAAAGTATAGATATCAGCGCCTGGCCTAATGACTGATTATCAAATAAGTACCTTTTAATAGAATATATTTTATCTTTCTCTTTCCCATTTTTCTCATCAGAATCTTTTCTTTGGAGGGGTGTCAACAAGCTGGAAGTACCGATCCCCATCTTGTACCTATCCCTGCCTCGGAAGTTTTTCCTGATTATGAAGGAAAAATTGAGCCCAAAAATGACCAGAAGAGTCAGGGCTATATCAATAAGCCTAGTAAGTTTCTGAATGGTCAAAGTACTGTAAACCATTAGTAAAATCAAGGATTTATTGGCCAAAAATCTTCCCAATTTAGTATGCAGTATTTTAATTATCAAGCGTGCTATCCTCAGATTTTCACAACTGATGCTCACTCAAAACTGGTGACACTTTCAAAAATGGATTCCCATAACCAATTCCTGGCAGATTCAGACAGACAAGAAAGTGACAACAAGATGGAAACTAGTGACAAGAAATTCTCAGATTATTTTAATACCAGCTGCCAAGGCTCTGAAGCAGGTACCTCCTACTCCCTGGATCTTATCACAGCGGGAGGAGCTCATGCAGATAGAATCAGCCTGATTAATCTTACATCTGCAAGCATAAAAGCTATGTTGGAAACCATATATCAGGGTTCTAGAATTTGTACTTCACAAATCAATCTCTCCTTCAGCCTGTTCTACTACATTAAGGATTAGGTGCTCAAGATGGAGATATATAAGAAGTAAACGACGCAACCATGGCAAATCTGCCAAATGGCTCACAGACAGTCATGAAACTAACGAACTCCTGGTTAACTTTGTTCAAACCTCAATTAAGCATACTCAGAAAATCATTGCTAGACAAAATCTGAAAATTACAGAAATCTACCGCGTGCAAGGGGAAAACAATCTTCCCAAAATGACCTACTGAACAAGCTAAATTCCTGTTTTGCTGAGGTCTGAAAGGCAATTGGTAATATGGGGCTTGCACATGAAGCTCATGGGAGATAATTCACCCTTGAAGAGCTTCTAAATGAAGGAGTCCAGAAGATAGCCACAGAAGTTCTTGTTCACCATGGGCTATCACACAAATGGGTACAAAACATGAATAACTGCTTTCAAAAACTGAAACACATTATGAATACTTATTGTTTCAATCAGAACGACTTACCATACATTCCACTTCATGCTAAAAAACACCTGTAGTTAAATGTAAAGTTGATGACTTTGAGAATTAGTTTGGGCCAAGATGGATACTGTAAACAATAACTTTAAAGACCTTGCAGAAAAACCAGCCATCCCAAATAGGGATGAAGAGGATGCCCAGATCAAAGAGGAATTTTCTAAACTTTGGACTGTGGTGATGAGATTACAGGACAGAAATACTGAAATTACTTAAGAGAATTGGGAACTCAGAATGCAATTATCAACTGCAAATTCCCAAGGAAACAGTATGGCCAAAAATATTAAAAGCATAAAGACCAATAGAGCTTTATTCAAAGAGGAGTATGACAATTTTAAAAAGGATTTCAATCCTCAAAAGCAAAGCTGCCAGTGCTCACCCAGCTTTGACAAAAGAGAATTAGGAAAAGGCTCTGCTTATTCAGACAAAAACAGCCTGGAAAATTAACTAAGGGCTGAATTCAAGCGTTGGAATCCATTAGTTCAGAGGCGTATTATAATACCAAATTATAGGAAATTGACACTAATGCAGAAACTGATATCTTGAACATCCATTCTATGCCTAGAGTCCTAGCATCAATTCCAACTCCAGATACTCCCCATTTGGAAAGAGGGCCAAGTATAAGCAATGATACATCAAGACATTCAAGAAGAAGTAAAACCCCTATTCCCAAAACGGGCGAGAAGACTTCAAACAATTGAATTTACCAAAGTTTAATAAGGATGGGAACGATCACTCTTTCCTCAAGAAGTTTGAAAAAACAATGAGAGGAGCATTTGACCATGAAAAAGGATCAGCACTGATTAACTCACTCGACGCTCATAGCTGTGACCTCATTATGCCCTATTTGGGTGATGATTGGTTCTATATGGATGCCAAAAATTGCAGACAAAACAGTTTGGAGGGCCTGAGAAATTAGAAACCTAGCCTATTCAATAATCTAGCCTACAAAGATGGAGTCATCCCAATTGAGTATGTCAAAGTGCGGTCAAGAATAAAAGCACTACCCACTCAGTCAATGAGTCAAATGGCATTCCACTTCAATCAAATTAAAACATCACCATACATTCTGGAGAACAATTAATCGTCCAAACAGGACTAACAACTAATATCCCTGAAGGACTTTATGGTGAAGTATATCAACCATGGTCTAAATCTCGACTCTAACTAAACATTGCCCCTGGTATTATCATTCCAGGCCATGGAAAATTACATATATTATGTGCAAACTGCAAAATTGGCCCATGTCCATCAAGAAACATCACACAATTGCATTTCTACATCTGATCCCTACCTCGGAAATTCATCATTCCATGAGTTCAGAACTTTTGTCAAATTAGGGCTCCCTGATAAGTACCTACTCAGCATAAATAATGTCATCACTATGGCTGATTTAAGCAACCTGACCAACTCTGAGAAAGGCCAAGCCCAGAAGTTATTCTCTAAATATTGGTAGATATTCACACAAGAAGATTTCAACTTGGGATGTGATAATGGTGTCTCATACAAAATTGATACTGGAGATCATAAACCAATTCAATTATGCCTAATTAGATGCTTGAAAACATCAGAAGAGGCCGTATCCAAGGAGATTAAAGAACTTCTCGATTAAAGCATGTTATTACCTTAAAAATGTCCATAAGCACCAATTTTAATAGTGAAGAAAAAGGATGGAAGCAACTGAATAGTCATTGATTATTGGATTTTAAACAACATTACAAGAAGGAATCATTCCCTCTCCCATATTTTTGATGATTCCTTGGATAGGGTAGGAGGTACAAAGCAATTTTTGGCAATGGACCTAATCAGCAATATTGGAAAATAGATTTTCCCAAAGAGGAGCTCAAGAAATGTGCAATTATAACCAAGAAGGCCTATTCCAGCCAACGAGAATTCCTCAAGAGCTCTGCAATGTCCTGACTACATTTCATCTTTCAATGGAAACAATACTGGGAGATTTAAAATTGTCATGTGTACTAGTGTACTTTGATGATATTAACGTTTTCAGCCGAACTTTTGATGACCACCTGGAACACTTATAGTAGGTTTTCAGAAGTATAGCTGCCGCAAAATTAAAAATTAAGCCCAGAAAATGTCAGTTTTTCAAAAACCAACTGGAATACTTCTGATTTGTAATTAATAAAGTGGTTCTTAAGCCTCAACTCTCTAAGCTTGATGCCATCTCCAAAATGAAACGCCCAAATCCAAGTGCAATATTCAAGTATTTCTAGGCATGATTGGGTACTATTGCCAATTTATTGCCAGTTTCGCATAACTTGGGGAGCCACTTTTCTATCTACTTAAAGATAAGGTCCCATTTGACTGGACTCCAGCTTTCCATGATGCATTTTACCAACTCTGATCAGCACGATTAGGTGCACCTGTACTTAGAAACCCAGATTTTATTGTGAATTTATTATTAAACTGATGCATCCCTAACAGTAGTGAGGGCCTTGTTATCCCAAGTTGGAGAAGATGGTGAAGAACATCCAGTTGCCTTCACTAGTAAGCCCTTAAATGTTTATGAAAGGAACTACACGGTGATGGTACAAGAATGGTTAGCCATCATATATGCTTGCAAGCAATTTTGGGTCTATCTTCATGGTATCATCTCAAAGTTTTTACCAATCATGCTTCCCTAAGATAGTTGAACAACTTAAGAGAACCTGAGGCTGATTAGCCCTCTGGGCATTAAAGCTTTAAGCTAATGACTACAACATTGAGCATCGAGCTGGGCAAAGCATAAGAATGCTGATTGCCTATACTGATTACCCACCATTGCAACACTTAGTCAGGCCGCAGATGAGTTGCTTTTGAAAATGCTCAACGGAGAGTACCAAAGTGAGCCCAAATCCATCCTAAAAGATAATATCGGATCTACAAAAAATACAACCATCAAATATGGAATGCTTTACAAGATCATCAAGGGCAAGAAGTATCTTTTCCCAAGAACCTCAGCCCAAACAGACCTCTTAATGGCGGCGCTTAAGGCTATAGTGCATGGTAGATTCAAGAAAAAAAGAGCATATAAATCAATTTTACTATTGGGAGTCAATGCATTTGACATCCAAGAAACGCTAGAATGCTCTGAAGAGTGTCAAGGTGAAGAACCATTCTGAAAAAGCACATCTTACCAGCTTGTTCAGCCCAAGTTTGCCTGGCACACTTTATCTATTGACATTATCGGCCCACTTCCAACAAGCAATATGAAGGCTAAGTACATAATTGTAGCCATCGACCACTTGACCAAATAGATTGAGGGTAAAGCCATTCAGGAAGCTGGAGCGGCAACTACTGCCAAGTTCGCCCTTGAAAACATCATCCACAAACATGGATGTCACCAGGTTATTCTTACCATGAATGGAACAAATTTTACCACAAATGTCCTTGCTAAGCTCAACCATTTAATGGAAGTACAAGTTGTGCTTTCTGCTCCCTATCATCCCAAAACTGATGGTACTTTTGAGCGCGCAAATGGGACGTCAAAGAACATTATCTGGAATTTAACATTATCCAAACCATCTGAATGGAGTACTTATCCAAGTTTGGCAGTTTTTGCCTACAATATCTCCTATCATTCGTCAGACAAGGATGTAACCATTTCAAGTACTATATGGAGGATATTTGGCCATGCCAACGCTGCTATATTTGTCCCTAAAGGAACCTGTTAAGAACACTTATACTCAATACATCAAGAAGCTTGCGGATGCTTTAATCAAACTACAAGCTCAGGCCTTTGACAACAGTTTAGCATAGAAAAAGGCCCAACATCAAAAGGACTTAGAGAATTGCTACATACTGGCCGAATTCAAAATTAATGACAAAGTTATATTTTGCAACACCTATGGATTGGGACAATTGCAAAAGTTAGATCGCATCTGGGTCAGTCCATTTGAAGTGATTTTAGGACATCTAAGTTTATATACACTACCAAGGATATATGGGCCAGCCTTATATACATCAAGTCCATGAAAAATTCCTAAGAAGGTTCAATAAGCAGGCCAATTAAGAAAAGATAAAGTAAAAAAAGAAAAGAAAACAATAAAAATTTTTATATATAATAATTTTATTTAATTAATACTTTAGCTTGCACTTGAGGTTGGGGAGAAAATCCAACTTCAGACTCAATGGGCATTCAGGCTGAAGATAAAGGATGCTGGTGATTAACAAAGGCTAATAAAGGATCTTAGGGCTTATGTTCAAGTCAAGTGGGGGGAAATGTCAGATTCTGGTGGTTGACTCGAAAATAAACTCTTCAAGGACCATCAGATTGGGCCAATTATCCTCCAAATGTTGAGCTAATACCCTAATTCTCACCTCAAAGTCTATTGCAAATACATGACTTGGGTCAAATATCTCAACTTCAATTCAATCAAGTACTTTATCAAAAAGCTCAGGCTGAATGCACTTGCACATTATGGCTGGTTATCTCTGCATTAAAACTTGGCAATTGGTACCAATTATTGAAAAGAATACCAAACAACTAGTATGCAAAATTGTTCAGGACTAACCCAAAGTTAACGTTTAAAAGTCCCATGGACAATCAGAGGACTAATACCATAATCAATTTCCCGCCCTAATGCTAAAATCTTAGGTTGATCTGCATAATTAGCATGATAGCACTTGCACATGGGCCACCCAAAAGGGAGTACCTAATGCTATTGAAATAGAGGCCTGCTGACATCCTAATTAGGGGTACATCATCTACTTTAATTGTTGTAAGAATTTCACAAAAGGTTTATTTCGTCAGCAGTATGACAAAACTCAAAAACTAGAAGATCCTAGGAGTAATTTGTATGTCTTTATCGCAATTTTTGTCCCTGAAATCCTCCCAATTTTGAGAGTATTTTGCCTCCAATAAACCTAATAATAGTTTTAAGTCATATCAGTTCAAGGGCCAAACTGAGGGGGTAAAAGATCTGTTGAATTTTGTGCTCAAATGTGGCCAGTAGATGCCTTAAAAGTATAAATATCAGCGCCTGGCCTATTGACTGATTATCATATAATACTTTCTAATAAAAGTTAGTTTATTCATCTCTTTCCCAGTTTTCTCATCAGAATCTTTTCTTTGGAGAAGTGTCAACAAGCTGGAAGTACCGATCCCCAGATTGTATCTATCCCTGCCTTGGAAGTTTTTCTTAATTATGAAGAAAATAATGAGCACTGAAATTGATTAGAAGAGTTGGAGCTATTTCAATAAGCCTAGTAAGTTTCCAAATGGTCAGAGTACCATAAGCCACTGACAAAATTGAGAATTTATTGCCCCGCAACTTCCCAATTTAGTATACAGGATTTTAATTATCAAGTGAGCTAACCTCAGATTTTCACACCCAGTTTCCACTCAATGGATCACTTCAAATGCACACTTTAAATTCTGATCATCGACAGCAAAGATCTCTTTGTATTTTTTGGATAAGGCTTCCACTTGTTCTCTCTGGTCTTCCATTAACCCCATTAAATTTTCACGCAGTACAACTGCCATTACGTCAAGCTGTGGTTCAATGGGCAGACCAAATTTTTCCAGTGAACCGGGCTTATGAACCTGGAGGACCTCCTCAACTGGGATAAAATGTAAATACTCCACTATATGGTGTTGACAGATATGCATCAGTCCATTCTTAAGATTTGCTACCAAGACCTTGATCTCACAATGCCCTAGAAATATAATGCCTGGGCCACATGAGAGTCAAGCCATAATTTTTGTTTATAGGGTCCAACTACCTTTCCATATAGCCCACCAGGCACTTCCACCTCTAACTTGGTGTTTATGATCACTTGGTGTCTGAGGGGATAGATATAGGGCCAGCAGCTCTAAGCGTAGCCTTTGATATTCTTGAACTTGATGGGGAAGGGCCCAGGCCTTTCTCTTTAGTCGATGTTAGTAAACTGGATTCACTCTATCACTGCATGCAAGTTAATGTGACCCATATGCACCGTATCCTTTGGCATTCCACCTGAAGTGAAGTAGATTGGGATCAGCTGCCACATAATTTAAAAGGTCTCTGCTTTCATATCAACAACAGCCCTGAAGTAGTGCATAAAATCTGTTCTGATTAACATGTATAGTTATTGTTTGGTAGCACTATAGCTGGGGCTACAATGACAATTGACCCAAACTGCAAGGGTAGCGCACTGTACACTCCTTCAGAGACCATGTTTTCCGCGCATGCAGTCACATACACCATATGATGTTCCATGTCAGGCTTTAATGCCAACTCTACACTAAATTTTGGACAATATGTTGATTGGGACACCCGTATCAATTATAGCACAGATTCAGGTTTTTGCTACAACAATGTCACAGTAAGTACACTCAGAGTAAAATGCATTCTAATGTTTAGAATGAGAACAATTAGCGAATTTCGTTTTTCCAGGAAGCTCATAATACCTCCAACTTTAGGGTAATATTTAGCGATAGCATCCACAGGAAGGGCCGCATTTACCCCTTTCAAGAGAGCGCATCAGCGACTGGATCTGGTTCATCTATAGAAAGTTGGTCAAAGATTTGACAAGCATAAGGCTTTGGTTGCTCCTGAGGACCTGCTTCTGCGTGTCCTTAAATTGCGCTCATATCAGCACAAATACCCCTCCAACTGGCTGCTTTTATAGGAAGGCGTCGTCATACTGAGGAACTTCCGCTGAATATACAGGGATAGATTCATATGGGACATTTTGAGTCATAACAGTGAAGGTATAGAGTCCCATCTCTACTCCGCTCTTACTTTTCCCTTATTATACTGCCCCTGCAATAGGTAATGGACATGACGATTGAAGCAACTTCTGGCCAAGTGCCCAGAGAGACTGCATGAAACGCAATTTCCCCATAAAACCTGCATCCTTGATTGATGTAAAATGGTCCACCCCAAGAGTTGGACTAAGGTTAAGCGATGTAAACATACCCTTTCCAATATTTAAATGCTGATGGCAACTCATTTGGGAGAAAGGCTTGTAGTGATAATAAGGGTGGGGGTTACTAAATACTCGCTGAACAGGGAGGGATAATTCTCCCAAATAAGGAAGTCCAGCAGCGGAGGCAATAGGTTTTCACTCTATATTGGGCGGAGACAAGGTAGCGGATAGATGACATAAAATTTGAATGAGTTTAAGCAAGGGTCTGTCAACCTCTAAATATCGAGCCATGCCATTGAAACGCACATGGTATGGTTTCACAGCGGGGGTCAATGCTATACATATGTTGGAATTGGTTAAAGTCCCTTACACAATTAACACATGATCTTCTACCTTAAGTTGATCAGCAAATGCGTTGAAAGTCTCATTATGCAGAATCTAATGGTTAAGAACTTGGCCTACCATTGCACCATCTTCAAAGTTTCGCCAAACAATCACAGCACAGTTTCCTTCACTTCTTAATAGGTAAGAAATTGTTGGGAAGATAGAAAGTAACTTGGTCGGCGCTTTTAACTTCCAAGGTGGATATTAATAATTGGGCTTTATGCCAATCTGAAGCTCCTTTTACTGTAAACTCAAATTGCTTAAAGAATCCATGGATGTTCCCATTATGATCAAATGGATGCAGCTTATCAACACAAACCTTTTTCAGAAATTCCTTCTTCCATTGAAGCACAGAGTCCAGGGAAAGCTCGAGTTCCGCATATTCAACAGTTGCAGCATTTTAGGAAGATTCCTTGCCAAAGCAAGCCTGATAAGACATGGCCAGCAACTGAAGAATTTTTTGTTTTTTTTGTATTTGACCAGTGGGCCCCTGTAGTGATCTCTTCTACTATTTTGGTGATATTTTTTAGTACTAGATGGTCCCAATATTTTGGTGATATTTTGGAGATACGCCAAAGTATTTTGCACAGGGTTCAGGCCACTGAGAAATAGGACCACCAATATAATTATTGTTGTCCATAAAGAACAGAATAAACATTTAGTAAATTTGGAGCACTTGCTCCAGTAAAACTCTTTTATTTATAGAATAAAATCCAGAGGATCCTTGCTGTTCCGCTCACTCTAAAATATTAACAACCTCCTCTATCAATCATCTCATCTCGCCTATATCTCAGCGACTTCAGATGATACTATTTCCTTAACTTAGTAATTCAGTTCACCATATCTCATTGGTTCCAATTCTTCATTCATTAAATCATGATTGCCTAACTTGAGGCAATTTACCACTATTCATCATACATCAATATCTATTAATCACCTCATATGGAAGCGATTCAGTAACCATCTTTTCTAATTCAATATCGCCTCATCTCAAGGCGCTCTAAAATCATAACTCATATCCAGGCTCAGCAGATTCTACCCATTCTGCCATACTGACTTAGGGTTTATTGTCCAGTCATAACAGAATCGTGACAAGCATAAACTCAAATTGTTTTTCCAGTGGGCAGAAGCTCACACAAGTTATGCACAACTTCAAGGCTTGGTTCACTTCGTCTGACATGCACTCCCAGTAGAACCTTTCTTTTTGTTATGCCAGAATTTTTTTAAATCTTCCGTGGCCCACGTGCTTATGGGCCTCCGTTACAAACTCCATGCAGTAGCTATGTTAAGTATAGGGGTACCACTTGTTTTGTATCCACTTTTATAGATTTTTATTGACATACTGGGTGTATTTGGAACATCTCCTCAGAAAGTTCTTAACTTATGCTGTTTTGTTCTTCCAAGCCTCTTCTGGTAGCCTAATTTACTCACTAAGGTGATCGCTCTCTGGTGCTTGCAAATGAAACACAGGTAATTGTGATAGGCCGTCCGCGTTGAGGTGTTTATCTCCTGCTCACTGTATGATTTCAAAAATCATAGCATTGGAGGATTACAGCCAAATAAATAAAGCGTCCATCTTATTCATATAATTTTATTTAACAGCGGAATGATGCATAATCTGTGACTATCCTAAAATTAATTACGTACAGATAGGTTCTGAAGAGCTTGATCACTCTGATCACTGCTAGACACTCGAGCCAGTGACCATATAGTTTTTCTCTGCTTTACTGTAAACTTATTAATAGTAATTTTTTGGGTGATCCACTCCATCTTCACCCAATTGTGCCAAGATCGAACCAAGTTTATGTCACTAGCGTAAGTATATAGGTAGAATGTTTTGTTGAGGTCTGGATAGGGCAAGATTGCTGCCACTACTAATTATGCCTTTAGCTACGCAAAGGCTTGCTCCTGTTCCAGGCCTCACTAAAACTTTATTTCTTTAGTGAGAAGGTATGTGAGAGGTGCCACCAAGTCTGCAAAATGGGGGATGAACTTCCAGAAGTATCCCACCATCAATAGGAACACTTAGACAACCTCACGCTCCTTGGTGGCTCCATTGCCACTATGGTATTCACCTTACCATCTTGAGGCTTGATTATAAAAGGGCTAATCTTGAGCCCAAGGAACTCTAATTGTCTTTTGAAAAAGGTGCACTTGCTGCGTTCTAACTTCTGATTCTTATTCTGCGGCTATGTAAAGACCTCCTAGAGGTGCTGCAGATGCTCTTAAAACGTTTTTTAAACACAGTGATGTCATCAAGATCTATCAGCACATTCAAAATTTAGAAATCGCCAAAAATGCTATCCATTGCATGTTGGAAGTTATCAGGGGCGTTGAAGAACCCCTGAAGCATCCTCGTGGGCTCAAACAACCCCTGGCTACTAATCTGGGTACATTTCTCCTAAACTTCTGGTGAGATCTCTATCTGCAAGTAGCCATTGGCCTGATCCATCATGAAAAAGTAATTTGGGTTACCCAGGCACTTCAGAGCGTAATCAATGCATGGTAGCAGTTATGGATCCTTCTTAGAAATCTCTTTCATGTGGCGGTAGTTCATGACTACCCTATGGTATCATCCTTTTTGCGCACAAGAAAAAAGAGATGCAATGGGCTTTTCAATAGTCTAAATAACCCTGTATCAACTATCTGGTTAAGTTCTTGCGCAATAACTGCATCCTCTGCTTTTGAATGGCGGTAGGGTATGGATTTTAATGATATAACAGAACCAGTATTCTTTTTATTAACCTCGCCCTTGCATAGGCCATAATCATTAGAGCTAGTGATGAAGATGTCGCTAAACTCATCCAACAGCTCATCAAGCTCCTTCTTCTGCTTAGGGGTCACATCATTAAACCTGAGCTTATTAAAATAACTTACTGCATGTACAGATTCAATCTCTTGGAAACTGGTCAGTCGGACTAGTGTAACAACTTGAGTTTTTTGACTTTGATAGGGAGGGCAGTGATGTTATCTAAAACAATGTTCAACTCTTCGAAGTATTGTGTACCATAGAATACTGGTAACACTCTGTGTTCTTGCTTGTGGATTCCGTCGCAGCTGTATACTTTCAATATTGTATCAGGCGGAATTTTCACACTAATTTACAGGTTCATCCTACGTTGATGCCCTAATAAAATTTTTATATTCTCAGTAGCACTCAGCAGAAGTCTTTCTTCTGAGTTAACGGTAGATGGTAACTGCCTTAGATCTTTCTCAGTTAAGGTGTAGTGTATGGGGTAGATAGATTGGTCCATTTCCACCAAGCACGTACATTGTTTCTGTAGTTTGACGTCCTTGTCCTTAAATAACAGCGAAAGCTGGTAACCCAAGATGCTCACCATGCTGGTGGTGAAATTAATATTACTTCAAACTAATAGAGAAACTGTGTCATGATTAAGAAGTCATAGTGGTCGTTGTCCAAAACCACTTCTGGCGCCATCAAGACCATGCGCCTGAAGCATAAGGGTAACACGGAATATGCTCCTAGATCGCGTGTAATGTCTAGTCCTGCAGTGCGTTACTTTTCATTATAGTCAATATCGGGCATAAACTTCAGCTTCTTCATAAGTTTTGATGAGATGATGACCGGAGCCCTGGTGTCCAGTACTGCAAACTCGCACCTTCTGGATAATCACCTCCACTTTTTTATGTTCTTGATAAAAATGTTTCAAGTGTTCATTACGTTGGTAGCAGATTTCTCAGACTGTTTAAGAGCAATAGCGCTCATGGTAACTTTGACAGTATCCTCACCATTTAGTACTCAAGTTCTTGAAAGTATCAATAGCTAACTGCTCTCCTTCTTCAACTATTTTTTGATAACCTATGTAAATTAATTTGCTTTCACTAGACAGTTATCGCTAATTCTGTAATTGTCAGAGTTGTGGACTCTCACTCTAGCAGGCACAGCCACCGCTATAGGTGCCCAAAACACGTGGTATCCTGCACTAGCAAAAACATCATCTTCATCATTATCTTCACCTTCAGTGTGGAGATTCACCCAGTTTACAGCGCTGAGTATCTTATTTGTGGGGTTCTTTTTTTCTGCGGCAAGCATTGGGCAAGATCAATAAAATTGCCTAGGTTGACATCATTTGTTGCAGGTTAACTCTTGACAAGGCAAGCGTTCAGGTGGTTTTTTGCTCATTTCTTTTGGTTGTCGCCCTTATCACTATTGACATAGACAGCCTTGATAACTTGTAAGTAGTGGTCTAGTCCCACGGCCTTATATTCAGCTTCATACGTCTCTTGCACGTCAAGTAACACTTCTTTGCCTTGATGGATTTTGCGCTCTTAACTGCTAGAGTCATATGCATCTTTAAGTTAGGATGCATCTTTAATGAATCCAGAAAAGCGGTTTTTTCGAGAGGAAAATTTTATAGTTCCTGTAGTCCATATTTTTTAAGTCTTAAGATAGAATTGAGAGGTGTAATATGAGACAAACTCATTTTAGCTCATCGCATCAAGAGGAGCTCTTGTTTCATACTTTGGACGTCTTGTTCACTTCCAAACTCTGAGAGTTTTTATCTTTGCTTCATTCCAAGATAGTTCAGGTCATAGTCTCACGCTAATTATCTCCTGATCCTTACAGCTCATACACCCTTTAACGAAGAAACCTTTTTGGCGATTGCTAGCGCCATCAATGTTGTTCTCATACATCTGAGGAAGCCAGCAATTGTTCCTTCTCCAGGTGTATATATGGTCTTAAAGTACCAGTTAAAGTTAAGACCCTCTTCAACAGTGTCAGAGTGCATCATGATTGGTTGTGTTTAGCAGTCCTGACCTGTTGGGGTACATTCTGTTGCGCAACCCTATAGATGCCTCCAAGAGGATTATTGGTCAGGTAGATGTAGGTTCTAGTATTATACGCATTTGTGCCTTCAAATCTTCTATACTCTTATCCATAGAAAACAGCATAATATCATGCTGTTCCAAGCGTTCTCCATACTCATCAAAGTAGTAAAGGTTTCTCCATTCTCTTTTTGAGGAATAAAAGTCTCTCCTCAATATCTTAAGCTTTGATTCTAGTTTAATAATAGGTGAGGATCCTCTCACAATAGGTAGTGAGGCAATTCATACATTTGGAGACCTCCTTGACACGCTCAAGGTTGTTGCATAGATCTGCACTTCTAATTCCAGGGTACAGATTCTTGCAGAAAGAATAATACTCCATCCCAGGATTTCAAAGAAATCCTCTCTGTGATATACTTCCATATACGCTCATTGTCAAACTTCTCATGAAAACTCTCATAATCATCACTAGGGCCTGATGATGCCACTCCAATAGTGAGCATCACAGTCAGCTTGCTGACCTAAGCTCTATTAACATGTGAGGCCAACTCGCTGCTCAGGGGGTCTATTCTGCGCAAATTGGGCACCAGAAAACCATTGCTAAGATTAAAATATCTTCTAAGAGAACTTTTCCTCTGATGCTACCCCTTGTAGCATCAATCACATTGGTAAACTGTTTGCACCCAAGGCGAATCTCATGTTGACACTCTTAGACATATTCATTATACGTTGGACCACAGGACCTAATGAAAGTCAATCCAACCTCTCCCTTGGCAGCTTGGCTCCAGGGTATCCGTGATAGTGAGTTTTCTTGTCCAAAAAGAGTAGATCTCAGACTGGTTACTGTATTCTGTAAATTTGGCTAATTTCAGAATTGTAATCTGGTATTTAATATACTTAAACAACTATAAGTGTAAATTAGAATAATAAAACTGATATTCAGTAGAAAGGTTTTATTAAAATAAAAAGCGAGGTATTTATACTTCAAGGGAAAATCATGATGGTAAAATGAAAGAAATAGAGTAAAATATTTGAGAATAAGGTTTTTGATATGGCGGATTTTCAAGAACCCCTAGTTAGACGCCTTCTGATTGCTGCTTTAATGGACTTGACGAAATTTTGGGCCACTTCCTGTAGCCGCAAGCTCCTTACTATAGTGGTTATCCCTGGACCTTGATGTCCAGGGGCTCATTCGCTAGTCCCTGCTTCTGGGGTTTGGGCAATTGTATCTTCTTGAAATATTGATCCTTACCAAATTTGGTAATACTCTGTTCAACATCAAGTTCAAGAAATGGCACTCCTAATCTGCGCCTTGCAACATGGGTTCATGTGAATTTTACATTGGATGTATTTTAATATGGTAATACTTATCTTAGAGCTATTAATGTTTTCATCAGGTTAATTTAGTCTGATAATCGTTGCATTACCAGCGAATTGCAAATCATTTTGGCCAATAAAGGCATAAGAGGTTTTGATTTTCATACTGATTTTGATTGACGTTGTCACCTTCACTTAATCTGTCTTCTGATGAATTAAGATTAACTAAAGCTTACATGATTGAATCTGTTCTTGGTGAAAATTTTTTGTTCGCTAAAATTTATAAAAGTTTTTGTTCACCCTATCCACAGTGGGTTAGTCGTCTATAACTCCACTGGTTTGGGGTTTAATTCTAGTCACACCAATAGTCAAGTAATGATCCATTAGATTGTTTGCGGCCTCATCAGTGACACCGCTGATCATATTTTCATATTAAATCAACCATATTCGAAGTTATGGGTGATCGTTGGTAGCCATAATAACAGTTGGCTTCAGGTGCTTCACACCAAAGCGGTGAATTATTTCAAAATTTTAGGCTTAAAGTCTGTGTGTCCACCATGCAAGACGTCCATCCAGCTCCTGGGATTCTGTAACCAGTGAAAGGATCATGGTCAGTAATGACCTTGAACTTTATATCATTGAGGTAAACCTGTAATTGATTATAAGCGAAAATCACAGCTAAGATTTCCACTCCTTTACTGTATGATTCCGTTTATGGCAGTTCAAATTTCATCAATAGTTATGGGATGATCCACACCATTGTCTTCCCGCTGGGATAATACCACTACTACAGCAGAAAGTAATGCTTTGATCTGGGTGAGGATCTCATTCTTGAAGTTGGATAATGCAACACTAGGGCGCTGATCAACGCCATTCTAAGAGTGTCAAAGTGACTCTGGCATTGTTCCATTCATGCAAACGTGGCGCTCTTCTTCATAAGTTCTGATAGAGTTTCAACTACAATGACCTATTCTAATCAAGTTTGAGGTTTGATGTCTCAGTCTAATAAGATCTTAAAAGCCCATTAGTGATATCTGATTCTCAGTTAGACTGACAATCGACCCTTTGGAGTTATTAGCCTCCTCTGACGGATGAGGCTAAGCAATCCAAGGGGCTAAGCCTGCCACAATAAGGTTGACCCCATCTAATAAGAACTTTATCAGATATGACCATCACAAAGATAGTAATAATAATCAACAATTTTTGGTCCTCTATCAGAAAAGATCCTACCTCAGCTGAAGCATGAATATCCTTATGAAGAACTACCAAATCAAACACTATAAATATCCCTCATTTCTAACTAATAAAGTACCACTATTTTTGTCTTGCGTATCTCAATTTTGGTCAATTAATAACAGAGTTCTGTATTCTAATTAGAATTTATAATTGCAACGAAACTAGTAACTTCGTTGCCCTGTTTCCATCTTTGCTAAAGCCACAACACTACTAAATTTGTAGCCTTTGTAGCGCCTGATTATCACAATTTCTATCAAAATTTCAATAACTTTAAAAATCGAAGCCCTAATTCAACTGAAATTGGGAATAACTGTTAGTAGTAACTGACCATACTTGGAAATACTTAGATTATCATTTGGTACTTAGTCAGGCTATCTTCTTGATGGCTTCCACCTTAGCCAGCTGTGGTCTAAGTCCCCTGGAGTCTACCATGAACCCAAGATTCTATTTGGTCCTTATAAGAAGTGACATTTGTGGTGCTTAATCTTTATGTTGACATCTTAAAGTTGGTGGAACATCTCCTCCAAATAATAAAAATGCTTAAAAAATGTCCACAAGAAGACAATGATGTTGTTGAGATAAAAGAGGACACACAATTGCATAGGGTCCACATAATGGTATTTATAGCTCTCTGAAATGTAGTTGAGGCGTTACTTAATCCCTGCGTCATTCAATTGAATGGAATATCCCCTTATAAGTAATTATTGCACACTTTTTTATACTTCCCAAGAAACTTGATTTTCTAGTAATCTGATATTAAGTTCATCACTGTGAAATCATGAGCTTTGTACAACCGGTCTAAAACATCATCAATTTGGGGAGCGGATATGAGTCCTTTTTGGTATTATTGTTAAGTTTTTGATAGTTGATTAATAAATTGGTGGTTCCATCTTTCTTTTTGATCATCAATATGGAAGAAGAACTGGGACTTCTGGATGGATACAGCATCCCCTGCTCCAGCAGCTTCCCTATCTCATCACAAACTTCCTCCTCTTCGCCTTCAAGCAGCGGATTGTTTGGGATCAAATAGAGGGTGGTCCCTGTTTTCAACTGATGGATGATGCCATGAGCGGATCCAAGATTGTGGACATTGAATGTTGTTAAAATTTGGTTTTCTTGCTGATCGTTTCCTGAATTTAACTGCACAGGTGTAGTTATGTGCACAATTCGCGTTGCTTGATAGTTATATAGATATATGAGTGATAATAGTATAAATACTATAACCATAGTTGATTAAAAAACCCGGTTGATTGGTAGTCCAATGGTAAACTTAGAATTATCTATGAATTAATGATTATATTGACAATAAAGGACTTCTTCTTTTATTTGTATGAACTTAATACACTCTCAGATTCATAGGTCCTAGCCTTTGTTCCTGTCATGCTGAGTCAGCAGAGATCTAAATAAAAGGTCTGCTCTCTTCTAAGAAGGATCCAATCCTTACTCTTTTTGACACAAAAGAGTCAAAAATTATTTTACTACTTCAATAATAACTGAAGATGAATATAAATCGATAATAATTTAAATTTGTTATATGATCTACTTTATTACAACAAACTAGGGATTTTATAGGGAAATTCGGTGACCAACTACTCAGTTAACGCCTCAGAAAGGATAAGGCAGCTGTTGTTGTTGAATTTCCCTTCAAAGTCTGTTCTGGAGATGGTTTTCTCTAATGGGCTAAGGATTCCTCCATCAGACATCTCAGAGACCTGAAATTAGAAAGAGCCAGAAAATGTGCCCCTAACATTTCTGCTCAATCACAGCAAACCAACCACATTTGGCTAGAGACCTGCTTAGGTAATATTACTTGTTATAATTTCAGATGGTACCAATAGGATCCATCAGGTTATTCGCACAGGTCGATCCCACTGAGCAACAGACAGACAATGTGGGGAATGTCAGTCCTTTGGACACACTTGAAAATATACTTAAAATATGAGCAATTGCCCCAACAAATTCTTTATTTATTTTTTATAAATACAGCTACCTTTTGCTGTCCCATCTCTTCTACGCTATAAAACCTTCTTCTCTCAATTGCCCATCTCACTTATATACAGCGGCTTCAGGTGATACTGCTTCTCATGGCTTGGGCTATTCTATTCCGCCAATTCTCCTCAAATTTGGCTTGTTATTCTCTAATTCTCTGTCACCCTAATTGTAGGCTATTTACTTCATATTTGTTGAAAGTTGACATCGCCTTATTGCCTTATCGCCTTATATAGAGGTGATCCAACAAAACACATTATACCCAATATCACCTGTTATATCCCAATATCGCCTCATCTCGAGGCACTTGAATAATCATAACTGATACTATGTTTGGCAGATTCCGCCCTGATGTCCCACGATTATTGTCCAGTCATATCGGAATTGCAACATTACCCCCTCCTTGACTGGATGATAAGATCATATAGTTTGTAAGGTTGGAGGAACTTTGCATGTACCCAGTTAATGATCTGACCACTTCTCAGGATTCTTGATGGTATATGCGTCAGATCCAGTTTTATCTATAACTTTGAACAGACCAATCTAAATACTGGCCAGATTGTGTTTTCACCCAAATCCATGTTGGTCATGAAAGAGAAAATATTGCCTTCCTTGAACAGCGTCAGCCCACTATGAAATGCCTGATCAGCGGCCTGATTCCTGATCTTCTTGGCTAAGCTGAAGGAATATGCTTTGGTTTGCAGTTTGGTCAGAATGTTTATGAGGTTAGTCAAATAGTGGTGGGGTTCCAGTCCACTGGTGTCTTAAACACAAGTATAGAGCAACACCGGAAGAGCCAGATGTTGGCTGTATAGTAGTTGGAAGGGACCTTGCTCATGGCGGAATGGTAACTAATGTTATAGGCGAACATGGCAGTGGAAATGAGAGAGCTCCAATCGGAAGGTCAATCTATTACTTATTTTCATAGTATGTTAACCAGAGTTCCATTCACCCATTTAACCATTCTGTTAGACTTGGGGTGGTATGGGGTCTTTTAAAACCCCACGGATTCCCATAAGCTCGTTCAGTTTAGGGAGGATGTGTGAGGTGAAGTTGTTTCCATTATCAGTGATAATAGACTAAGGGCAGCTGTGTCACTGAATAATGCATTCCATTACTAACCTGGCCACCATAACTTCTGCAAGTCTCATATCACCCTCACTTCAACTCACCTGTTAAAGTGGTCAATGGCCACAAGGATGTACTTACAACGGTTGGCTCCTGTTGGCAAGGGCCCAACAACATCAAGGGAAACTGTGTGCCAAGCGAAATGTGGTTTCAAAAACTGATATGACTTCATAGGAGAAATGGCTTCTCTGCGTGGCACTGATGGCAACAGGAAATAATTTTGAGCACATCAAAGCTCATACTTTCTCAATAGTATGGGGGGCGTATGGGCTCCATAGTCTTACACACTCCACCATGCACGACTGCCTTGTGCATGCTCATAATGATTCCCAGTCATGCTGAGGGGTGTGGAATATTCACTGTAGAATTGCTAATCCACTTGTACAGTTCCCCATTCCGTTGGAAGGTATTTATTCGCATCTCAATTTAACACTTTGATTACTTGGGGCAGTTCATCATCATATTTTCCGCTAAGCATCTTACTGTAAATCATGTCGCTGAGGTCCGCTGTCACAGCAATAGTCAGTAACCAAGATAAATGGTTAGCGTTCTGATGCTTTACTCCTGGCTGATGGAGAATCTCAAAATCATAAGCCTGCAACTTAAGAGCCCATTGAGCCAAATGGCCATCAGGTTCTTTGAGGTTCTGCAACCATTATAATGACGCGTGATCTGTCATGACTTTAAACTTTACACCATGTAGATAGACTCTTAATTTCTTATATGCGTAGATCACTGCTAAGCAATCCTGCTCAGTCACAGTATAATTACGCTCATGACAGTTCAGACTTTGACTACAGTATGCTACCAGATGTTCCTCTCCCTCATCATCTTTCTGAGAAAGTACAGCCCCAACAGTGGAGAAGGATGCATCCATTTGAACAATAAACTCATGTATAAAGTTCATATATCATACACCGGTGCACTGGTCAACGCCATACAGAGTATATTGAAAGCGGATTGATGAAGTTCAAAAAAATGGAACACAGCGTCCTTTTTTAACAACTCAAATAGCGGGTCCCCAATACAGCTAAAATTAGGGATAAGGCGCCAGTAATTTAACCGCCCATTCCCAAAAATACCTGTATGTTGCACTTACTATTGGGAGTAGTCATTTTTCTGATGGTCTCCACCTTAGCCAGTTGTGGTTTTAGCCCTTTATAGTCTACCACAAACCCCAGGTATTCCAGCTGATCTTTGAAGAAGTTACATTTTTGAGGTTTAATTTTAATGTTTGCCTCTGCCAGCTGGCAGAATACTGCTTCAAGGTGCTCGAGATGCTCTGAAAAGGATTTGAGAGAAGGTATTATTATCATTGAGATATACAAGGACACATGACTGTTTCAGTTCACCAAGAATAGTGTCCATGGCTCACTGAAACGTAGCTGGGGCGTTGCACAGCCCTTGAGGCATTAGCGTCAGTTGAAAAAGGCCTTTAGAGGTGATTACAGCACATTTTTCCTGTTCCAATCAGTTAACTCGATTTGCCAGTAACCTGATATCAAGATCATCACAGAAAAGTAATGGGCTCTTCATAATCGGTCCAGAGCATCATTATTTCTTAGCAAGGGATATGAATCCTTTTTAGTAATACTGTTGAGCTTCCAGTAGTCTATTACTACGCAGTTGGTGCTGTCCTTCTTTTTTAAAATTAGAACAGGTGAAGCCCACGGGCTTTTGGATGGTTCAAGCATCTCTTGCTCTAACAACTTGTCAATTTCCTCAGTAACAACATCTTCTGCTGCCTGCAATTGGCAGATCAGCTGAGACCTTATAGGAGGATGATCTCCTGTGTCTACTCGATGGACCACCCCCAAACACACTCTAAATCATGATTGTCAACAGTAAAAATCCCCTTATACTTCTGAAATAAATCTATTGCTTGGTCTTTTTGTTCTTCCAATAATCCAGTTAAATTACTCCATGATACCACCATTAGTATGTTGGCAGGTGTCTCAGCTGGTAGACCAAATTCATCCAACGACCCAAAATCATGAGCCTGACGGACCAGTCTATCGGAATCAGATGTAAATACGCTACAATTTGGTGGCGGCGGATTTGAATTGGTTTGCTCTGGAGGTTTGCTAACAAAACCTTGATCTACCCATGTCCCAGAAGTATAATCCCTGGAGCCACATGCGGCTCAAACCATGTTTAATGATAGAGCCAATGACTTCCCCATATAACCCACTCGACACTTCCACTTCTAGCTCAGTGTTCACTAAGACTTGATGGCCAGAAGGGATATATATGGGCCCTGCCGCTCAAAGAGGTATCCCTTGATATTCATATATCTGCTGGGAAAGGGCCTGAGTCTTGCGCTTTAATTGGTGGTAGCAAACTGGCCTCATCCCATCACTATAGGCAAGGTTGATACAGTTTGTATGCACCAGATCCTTTGGTACTCCACTAGTGGCAAAGTAAATTGAGATCCGCTGACCCAGAATGGTGAGGGTCTCCTCCGTCATATTAACAATAGCCCCAAAATGGTATAGGAAAGCAGTCAAAATTAGAAGGTCATAGTTTTCATTTGGCAGCACAATTGCCAGGGCTACAATGACAATGGACCCAAAGCACAGAGGTAGCGCACTGTAAGCCCCGTCAGATACAGTGCTTAATGCTATAGCAGTTCCATAAACCATTCGATGGTCCACATCAGGCTTCAATGTCAACTTTGCCATTAATTTAATGGACACTATGTTGACTAGAGCACCAGTATCTATTATAGCGCGAACTCTATTTTTTGCTATAAAAATATAACAGTATGTACACTCAGAATAAGAAGAATAAAGTCTGTTTATTATGTGAACATATATGGGCTCTCTTTTCCCAAGAAAACTCATAATCCCCTCACCGACTTGGGGGTATTCTTAGACAATGGCATCTACCGGAAGGGCGAAGTTTACTCCTTTCAGAGTTGGCGCATCTGTAAACAGAATCAAGTTGGTCTGAGGAAGCTTGATTAAGCATTTGACAGGTATATGGCTTTGGTTGTTTGGGGGACTCTTCCTCCACCACTGCCTTGGCTTGAGCTCAAGTTACTACGTTTACTCCCAACCAGCTGCTGATATAAAAGCCCGTCATTGTACTGAGGGACTTTTGCAGGGTATACTACTATTGATTCAGGTACAAGTTTGAGTGGGTATCGCGGAGGAAGAGGTTCCCGTCTCTACTCCACTCCATCTTTTCCCTGATAGTATTAATCTTGGTGTACATAGTTCACACTGCAGTTATGGCAGAATTTTGCCAAATGACCAGGGCGACTGCATTCATAGCAGTTAACCCCATAAGAGCCACGTCCTTGTTTATCATAAGTGGGTCCAGACCAGTAAGTTTGGGTTCATTCAGCGTAACCAGCCCCATGTCGGTAAGTTGATTGTTGACAGTTGGCATAGCTAAATCCTGGTTGATAACTAGGTTGCTGGAGGTTTTCATGTCCAGCCCTTTGTTGCTGGTCAGACTGATGAGTATAATTTAGCTGAGGATGAGACGCAGAGTTATAGAAAGGCCAAGGATTACTAATTGGAGCTGGAGGTGGACAATAGTATTTTCCTGAATAAAAGGGTGCAGTAGCATCAGTAGTCTTCCATTCCATATTTGGCAGCAGTAAGTTAGGGAATACACGACGCAAAGACTGTAAAAGCTTGAGCAGAGTTACGTCATCATCCAGAAGCGGCAAAATAACATTATGAAGTTCATGATATGGCTTCACCGTGGAGGACATGACAATGCACACATTGGCTTCTGCTAAGTACCCAGCTCCAATCAGTACATGGGCTTCTGTTGAATCAATCAGCAAACTCTAGGAGAGTCTCGTTTTGATGATATCCAATTGTTAAGAATTCTGCTTTTTTCTGCGACATCTTTGAATACCCCCTAAACAGGCGGAGTATGGTATCCTTTACATTCTTATAGTTGACAGAACTACTTGGGAGGTAACAGGTGACCTGATCGGCGCTTCCTACATCCAAGGCAGATATTAGCAACTTAGCCTTCCATTTATCAGAGGCACCTTCTGCTGCAAACTCAAACCATTTGAAGAACCCATGAATGCTCCCATTGTAGGCAAAAGGAGGTAATTTTTCGATATTAACATCCTCCTCCCATTCATGGGGTTTTGGGCCATACTGAGGAATGGATTGAGATCCAAAAGTGGTTTCTTGATGAGGAGCTGGATTAGCAGAAGTTGGAATGTCCGCCGCTTCAGGGGTAGCATGACCTTCTGCCATGGGCAGCACCACCATTACTTGAGGGGAGTGTCATTATGACTTGTATTTGTATCTGGTACTACCATCCCAGGTGTAATAGCTCCGACCAGCATCATATTTGTCCTCATATGATGTCCCCTCTTGATGATCATCATTGTCCCAGTGAGAAGACTGAGAGGTATTGGTCAATCTTTGTTCTGCGCACTGCAGCCATTCAATAGTATCATTCAATCGTTTAGCAAGTTCTTTGTTTTGTTGCCCCAAGTTTTGCATTTGGCTAAACGTACTATCAAGCTGGTGCATGACAGCGTCTCGTTCTTAATGAAGTTCATCTTGATTTTTGAACACCGCGTCTAAGGTAACTTTGAGTTCATCATATCCAGCAGGTGTGGTGTTCCATATAGTTCCCCAACAACACAGCATATGTATGGCATGGCTGGTGACTGGAGTTCTGGAGTTCTAGGTGGTTTATCAATGGGCCCCCTGTAGTGATCACCACTGTTATAATTTTGGATGGTATTAAAGGATCCATCAGGTTATTCGCACAGGTCAAACCCACTGAGCAACAGACAAACAATTTGGGGATTTTCAGTCCTTTGGACATACTTTTAATATACTTAAAATAGGATAAATTGCCCCAACCATTTCTTTATTCTATTTTTTATAAATACAGCTACATTTTGCTGTCCCATCTCTTCTACGCTATAAAACCTTCTTCTCTCAATTGCCCATCTCACTTATATACAGCGGCTTCAGGTGATACTGCTTCTCATGGCTTGGGCTATTCTATTCCGTCAATTCTCATCAAATTTGGCTTGTTATTCTCTAATTCTCTGTCACCCTAATTGTAGGCGATTTTCTTCATATTTGTCTTATGTTGGCATCACCTTATTGCCTTATCGCCTTATATAGAGGTGATCCAATAAAACAATATACCCAATAAAAACCTGTTATATCCCAATATCGCCTCATCTCGAGGCACTTGAATAATTGTAACTGATACTATGTTCGGCGGATTCCGCACTGCTGTCCTACAATTATCATCCAGTCATATCAGAATCGTGACAGGATTCTTTAACCATTATAAAGGTTGTGAACTAACTGATTGATTTGCTAGTTGAAGGCAGCATAACTCGCCTCACAACTCCTACATACATTTCCCAATTAATTTTGATAAAACCTAACAAATTACAATTATTACATATAAAAGTTTATGAAATAAAGTATCAGATGACTCAATTTTGTTGGCAACTCTGCCCAATGAGACTTTAGGCATTTTCATGGATTGACCCCAGCGGATCTGAGCCCTTCAAATTACTAAAAAATCTGCTAACAACGTTAAGCTTATATCAAAATCAAATGATATCCAAAATATTTTGCTAGCGGGACTTATCCCCTAGCAAACCAGCAGATAGCCTAGGAAGCTGGAAAAATGGTCAAAACCCAACACGTCTCCCCTCTTGCTAGATTTCTAGTGAGATTAAGATTGGGACAGGAGAATGCTGCCTCAGGCTATGTCAGATACTTCCAAGTTTTCAGCAGAACACACCCTTTCCACACTTACCGCTACTCATGACAACCTTTTGCCTTCAGTTCTCTTTCTTTCTTCCTTAAGCCGCCTCCTCAGAGCGCAGCCCGCATGACCCACTTCAGTGCCAGCCTAGTCAGTTTGTTTGTGCCAATGCTAGTCCCATAAAACCAGTTTCCCTCCAGTCAGTGAATTTAACCCATTTCCGTTTTCATGATTTGGTTCATCATCTTTGATTCCTTGATCTCCCTCCTTATCCTTGACATGAGGTTACTACCATCTATGTCTTTCTTGTGGCAAAAATATGAATGATTAAATATATTTGTCCATTTTTTTCTTCTTAATAACTTTTTTGTTGTTTTCCTCCCTAATCCATAGTATTGCATTTGGCTAGAACTGACATTTGAATTTCTCTTCCTCTGGTCACGTTCTCCCAAGGCTCAGCTCCTTCTCAAAGAACTTGGCTTTGAGTGGGTCTAGCCCTTGCTATTGTTCGATCTCAAATAGATTTTTAGGGCTTGTTCACTCCTGATGTTATACATCCTCCCGCTTAAGAGGCAACATGGGCAGAATTATCCTCAAGTCAAGGATTAAAAATACAAATTTTAAAACATACGGTATTTTGTGTTTTTTTACCTCTTTCTTTCATATTTTATCAATTTTTATTTCATTTTTCTTCTTCTTTTTATATAACATGACCTTTACTTGGTTCAGAAGTCCATCTTTTCTTTTATTATTCCCCCAAACTGGTTTCTAGGTATTCTCTAGCCTACAAGTTTTCATGGGTCAAAGGTCTTATTTTTTAAAGCTTTAATCTTTTATTTTGGTTTAGCGGTACTTTTTAGAACTTATCGAAAATTTTCTTTACATAACCATCTTAATGGCTCAGAAGTTCTATGAGAACACTTTCATTATTTTCTTGGATCCAATGATTTAGGTACTTCACATGGACCATGTTCACTATTCTTTCAACTGCGAGGTTCTTGATGGAATATGCCTCCATTGCTGTTTTAGCAATAATCTCAAACAGACCTGACCACACGCATCCAGTTTGTTTCTTCTCCTGAAGCCATTCATATTGCAATAGGCTACCCTATCACCTACATATTAACGTTTAATTCCGGTCAGTTTTTTATTGTATATCTTCTTGGTCTTGATCTTTTTCTTCAAGGTCATATCAAATGCTTGTGATTGCATTTTTAATCAGAATGCTTATTAGTCAGAGTAGGTACTGATGTGCATTCATCACTCAAGGTTGGTTCAACTTCCAAATATAGAATTGACGGTTATTCAGCAATTCTTCCATACAACAATTTAACGGCGCTTTTACTGTCACCATATGGTGAATGATGTTGTATGTGAATGTCACCAAATTGAAGTAGGTTCCCCCATGCGGAAGTTTTCCCGGAAACCAGCTTCATCAGCGGTGAGGCCAGCGTTCCATTTACTTGTTCTACCAGTACGTTCATTTCCATATGGTAGGGGATGGACACAGCTTCTCAGATCCCCATTAATTCATTCAACCTCAGGATCAAATGGGAGAGGAAACTCTTTCTGTTATCACTCAACAAGACATGCAGGCATCCATGGTAATAAATGACTTTATTCAGGACAAATCACATGGTACTTGTAGCATCTACTTTTGATGGTGCCTTTTTCTCTACCAATCTTTTTTTATTATCAATTGCAACTATGATATACTTGACTGTTAAGTGCTCATATTCCGTGGTCCCATCACGTCAATTGACACTGTATGCCAGGCAAATCCTGGGCGGACCAGTCAATATCCAATGGTGTTCTTGTGTGGTTTATGCAACTGGAACTCCACGCAGCAAGCTAGATAATCAGCCACATCATAATTGATAGACTCCCAGTAATAGTACTGGCGAATGTGGTCAGTTGTCTTCCTCAAGCCTATGTGCTTGACAATCTTATGTGCTGATTAAATATTGCAGCTCTTTATGACAATTTTGGAAATAGTAATTGTTATCCGTCAATCACCTTGAATACTTATCTATTCTGGGTTTCAGTGCTTTCCATCTCTTTTTGAAGCGCACCTTGCATTTACAAGTCTCGTTACCAATCTCTTCATCAACCATCTTCTGCAATAGTTCATCATCCTGATGGTGTACCACTTTGACCACGGGTAGCCTTAATAAAATTATTTTATTTTGATGGAGATCTTCTGCTCAGTGGATGATTTTAAAGTCGTAAGCTTGAAGTTTCAGTGCCCATCAGGCCGGACGTCCTTCTGGTTCTTTCAGATTATGCAGCCAGCGCAGGGAGGAGTAATCCATCACCACTTTGAAGTGCATACCATGGATATACACCAAAATGCTTACAGGAAAAATCACCAATAGGCATTCACGCTCTGTAACAAAGTAATTCCGTTCTGCTGCTGATAACATCCAGGTAACATATGCTACTGGATGCTTGTCTCCGAGTTCATCCTTTTGACTCAGGATGGCGCTAATCGCCTTCAATAAAGCATCAATTTGTATAAAAAAATTCCCAATAATAATTGGATATATCAATACTTGAGACTCTATAAGTTACCAGCGTAACTCATCAAACGAATCTTGGGCCTCTTTGCTCCATAAAAATCCTTTCTCTGTATCCTTCAGAAAATTTTAAAAGGGGCTCAGTGATTTTTATGAAATCCCATATGAATCTTCAATAGCATCAAACATTCCAAAGAACACTTGGATATCTCGGACACTCCTCAGGATAGCCATCCGCTCTATGGCTTTGATCTTCAGTGTTTACAGCTGCAGCCTGCTGGAGTTAATGTCAAACCCCAGATAATCCAACTTTTTTGAAGAAGTGGCATTTCATTGGCTTGATCTTCATATTGGCCACGGATAGTCTCTTAAAACTTCTTCCAAATGGAGTAAATGGTCAGTAAAAGTTCTACTGAACACATTTATACTATCCAAGTACACCAGGACACAGGACAACTTCAGGTATTCAATATGGTGTCCATGGCTCTTTGAAATGTTTCAGGAGCATTCCAAAGACCTTGGGGCATCAAGTTGGTTGGTACAGCCCCTGCGCGGTTATGATTGCGCACTTCTCTTGGTCTTCAGTTGGCAATCGATTTGCCAATATCTTGAGATTAGATACATTGTGGAGAAATACTTCGCTTCTCAAGGACGGTTTAATTCATCATCAATTCGTGGTAGTGAATACTAATCCTTTTTTGTTATCTTATTCAATCTCCAATAGTTAATCACCACTAGTTTATAACCATCCTACTTCTAGAGAATCAAGATTAAGCTTGGCCACGGGCTAGATAACGGAACTAGAAGCCCAAGATCCACTAGTTTGCTGATTTCCTTCTCTTCTACCGCTTGGCTGCTTTCTTATTGTCAAATTAGTCTAATCCATATCAGTAAACTTGCCCCCAGTGTTGACTTTATGGATTATGTTCTTCACATATCCTAAGTCATGATCATCCTGGGCGAAGATCTCCCAATACTTTTTGAATAGTTTAAACATCTCTTCCTGCAGTTTTCCCAACAGATCAGCGAGTTGCTCTTGGTCAACCAAAAATTTGATATACTCTGCAACCCCTGACAGCAATTTCATATTGGTAAGGGTCCTAAAATAATGGTAAATCTCAGTTTTTTTATTGCGATATGATGGATAAATGCAATGATATGATTTTCTCAATCTTTATCAGTTCTCCACTCATATTTGCTAGGAGAACTCATATTTCTCATGGCATGGCATAGATATTCCAGACGTCACCCATGGCTCTACTCTGGACTTCTTCCATAGGCTACTGACCTCTCCATACAGTTGCTTAAGTATTTCCAAAGTCAATCCTATATTGACTAAGTTCTGGAATCCCAGCGGTAAGGTGTTTGATGTCTTTGTTCATGAGGGAATACCTCGATTTTCCAGGTTTTATTTGGCATTTCTCTCCGCTTTTGTACAACCAACTGGTAGTTGATCAGGATAATGTCATCTTTATAGATCAGATTAAAAATTATTCCTCCAAGTAAGCGGAGTTACCTGTCCGCTGATATACCATAGGCAGCATTTGACCCAATATGGTCATTGTTAGTCTTCAAAGTTGAAATCAACTCCATACTTCCTTAAAAACTCAGTCCCAACTATAATGTCATAGTTTTGGCTGTCCAAAACAATAGCTGGGGTGTATACCACCTAAGATCCAAATCTAAGTACAGTGCACTATACGTCCCACAGAAGATGGTAATATCAGGCCCAGCAGTCCCATATTCTTTCTTACATATATAACTTGTGCGGGTTTATATTTCTTCACTAACTTGATCAAGAAAATATTGATTGGCGCCCCAATGCCAATAACTGCTTGTACCCATACTCAATTGACCATTATATCAGTGTATGTACACTTTAAATATTATAAAATAGTATTTACTGAGTGTATAGCGGCGTTATTCACCAAATTAAGCGTGTGAACTTTTGTGCAGGATGTTATAAAATTGATGATTTTTCATAGATATGCCAACAGATTTTGCACAGGGTTTGACCCACTGAGCAAACAGGGCCAACAATATGATGATCGTTGCCCTCAAAAGAACAAAATAAACTTATATCAAATAAACATGGAGCACTTGCTCCCAAAACTACTTTATTCTATATACTTAATACCGCGGATTCTTCTTATTCTTATGGTTCTTAACTTACTTAACAACCTTCCTTTATCATGTCATCTTACCTATATGGTAATGACTTCAGATGCTATGACTTGTATGGCTTAGTAATTTAATTCGGCATATCTTATTGGCTCCATCAATTCTTCATTCGTTAATTTCACAATCACCTAATTTGAGGCGATTTCCCAATAAACCAATATCACCTTATCTCAAGGCACTCAAATAATCGTAGCTAATCTCATTTCAGCGGATTCATCTCAACCCGCCATAACTGTCCCAGGATTATTGTCCAGTCATATCAGAATCACTACATTACACCCCTTTGACTGGACGATAAAGCTCTTATTGTTTGTATGGTTGGAGGAACTTCACATGTACCCAGTTAATAATTTGACCCCCCACAGGTTCCTTGATGGTGTAGGCGTCAACCCCAGTTTTCTCAAATGATCTTGAATGGTCTGCTCCATATGCTAGTGAGCTTGTTCCTTCTTCCAAACCCATGCTGGTCATGAAACAGGACCAATTCCCCTACCCTGAACTGTGGAAGACTATGGCGTCTACATTAGTCAGCTGCATGATCCCGAATCTTCTTGGCAAGACTAGTAGAATATGCCTCAGTTTGGAGCTTGATCAGCATGTTCATTAAGGAAGACAAATAGCGGTGGGGTTTGACTCTGCTAATATCCTCAATTCAGGAGTTAAGCAATTCAGGAAGCGCTGGATGTCACCCATAGAGCAATTGGAGTGGGCTCTTACCAGTTGCTGAGTGGTAGCTGATATTGTATGCAAAGACAGCAGTGGATAAAAGGGTGCTCCAGTCTGACAGCCGCTCATTTACAAGCTTGCATAGAATATTTACCAAGGTCCCATTGACCTGTTCCACCATACCGTTTGATTTAGGGTGGTAGGGGGTAGTTAAAACCCTGCGGATTGCCATGAGCTCATTCAACTTGGCCAATATATGGGATGTGAAATTGGTTCCGTTGTCCATTAGGATAAATTGTGGATAGCCATGGCACTGTATGACGCACTCCAGGATGAACTTGGCGGTAGTGACAGCCCCCCAAATCTTTGATAGCCCTCACTTCCACCCATCTTGTCAAATGGTCGATGGCTACTATTATATATTTGGAATGGTTCGCGCCAGTTGGCAGTGGCCCCACCATGTCTAATGAAACTGTATGCCATGCGAAATGAGGCTTAACTAGCTGGTAGGTGGTCTTCCGGTGTTATGGTTTCTCCACTTGGCACTGATGGCAACAACCAACCATCTTGAGCACATTGTAGTGCATACTTTCCCAATAATAGCAGGGTCGCAAGAACTCCAGTGTCTTTCTCAACCCTTCATGACCTACCGCTTTATGGGCATCCATAATTATCGCAGGCTGGGCAGAGGGTTCTGGGAAAATCAGTGTTGATTCCCCGGTCCGCTTATATAATTCCCCATTGCACAAGAAGGTATCCTGCCTAAGCCCATCTAACACTTTGATCACGGGCAGTGGCTCATATTGGTATTTGCCCACGATCATCTTTTTGTACATTATGTCCGCCACATCTGCTGTAATGGCAACTTTTGGTAATTGGGAAAGACAGTCCGCATTCTGATGCTTCGCCCTGGGTCAATGCATGATCTCAAAATCATATGCTTGGAGCTTAAAAGCCCATCGCGCAAGCTGCCCTTCAGGTTCCCACAAATTCTGTAGCCAGCACAAGGAGGCATGATCCATTACCACTTTGAATTTCACCCCGTGAAGGTAGACCCAGAATTGCTTATATGCTTAGATTACTGCTAAACACTCCCTCTTGGTCACGGTATAATTCCGTTCAGGCCCAGTTAAACTTTGGCTGCAATATGCAATAGGGTACTCCACACCATCATCGTTATTTTGGGATAACACAGCCCCTATAGCAGAAAGCGAAGCATCTGTTTGCACAATAAACATTTTTTTGAAATTGGGGTATTGCAAAACAGGTGCGCTATCCAACGCGGTTTGTAATACATCAAAAGCAGTTTGAAATCGATCTGTCTAGTTGAAAACAGCTTTTTCTTAAGCAGCACAAAGAATGGAGCCCCATTAACAGCCGAAGTTGGGAATGAACTGCCAGTAGTAACTGGTCATCCCCCAAAGAACACCTGGATATCCCGCTTATTGCTTGGCCAAGTCATCTTGCAGATGGCTTCCACCTTGGCTGGCTGAGGGCTAAGCCCCTTGGAGTCTACCACAAAGATGAGATATTCCAATTGTTCCTTGAAAAAGTGGCACTTTTGGGGCTTAATCTTGATATTAGCATCAGCCAGGCGGCGGAACACTTGCTCCAGGTGTCCAAGATTCTCTGTGAACATTCTCAAAAATACGTTGATATTGTCAAGGTAGACAAGAACGCAAGACAGCTTTAGGTCACCCAAAATAGTATCCATAGCCCACTGGAACATAGCGGGAGCATTGCACAAACCCTGTGGCATACGTGTAGGCTGGAACAATCGTTTTGAGTTGATTATAGCGCACTTTTCTTGTTCCGCCGCTGGCAACTCGATATGCCAGTACCCCAATATCAAGTCCATAGCAGAGAAATACTTGGCCCCACCTAACCAATCTAACATTTCATCTATTCAGGGAAGTGGGTACGAATCTTTTTTCATAATGCTGCTAAGCTTCTGATAATCGATTGCTACTTGATTGGAGCCATCTTTCTTTTTGACAATTAGAACCAGAGTGTCCAAGGACTTTTTGACGGCTCCAACATTCCTTGTTCCACCAATGTATCTATTTCTGCAGACACAACTTCTTCCGCTGCTTTTGAGTGATGGGTAGGCTGTGACCTGATAGGGGGTGGTCTCCTGTGTCCACCCAATGCACAACCCTGCGAGCGCAACCCAAGTTTTGATCGTCAGTTGCAAAGATGCTGTGATACTTTTCAAACAGATCCATCACTCTGTCCTTCTGATCCTCCAATAGACCAGTGAACGCCTCCTGAGGAACCACAGTCATTAAGCTGAAGGTGGTTTTTAAAGGCAAGCTGAGATCTTTTCATGAACCAAAGTCTTGTATATGGTGGACCTCATTTATTGGGATCAAATGCAGGTAAGCTACCACTTGGTGCCGCTGAACCTTCATCACTTCCTTCTGCAGATTTTCTACCAACACCTTTACCTCTCCCTGCCTGGGTAACAGTAACCCAGAAGCCACATGAGGTTTTAGTCATGATTGTTGATAGGGCCCCACAACCTCTCTATACAGACTGCCCGGTAAATCAATTCCAAGCTCTGTCCCAATTATGACCTGATGTCCAGAAGGGATAGTAAAAGTGTTTGCAGCTCGTAGTGGAATCCCTTTGTATTTGTAATTCTGGGTCGGGAGCATTTTGGTCTACCACTTCATCTGCCGATATTTTACAGGTATCACACCATCGCTATAGTTGAGATTAATTTGACTAGATTGGATTGGGTCATCTGGGACTCCCCCTGGAAGTGAAATAGATGGGAATCCGTTGTCCCAGGATGTTTAGGGTCTCTTCCATCATGTCAATGACAGCCTATAATGCTGCATAAATACATTTCAATCAGTAGATCATAGTTGCTATTTGGTAATACTACCACCGGTGCCATGATAACAACAGATCCAAACTGCAAAGGAAGTGCACTATACACTCCCTCAGAGACTGTGGTTTCCATTCCGGCAGTCCCATACACCATCTGGTGTTCTATGTCAGGTTTTAAAGCCAACTTTGCCACCAACTTAGTAGAGACAATGTTAACAGGAGCGCCCGTGTCAATTATAACTCATACTCAGGATTTGGCCACCACCACATCACAGTAAATTGCACTCTGAGTAAGATGAAAGCCAGTTATTTACTACATATACATTCAGCGGGTCACGTTTTCCCAGGAAACCTATAATACCCGCACCAACTTTAGGGTAACCTGCTATAATAGCATCCACTGGAAAGGATACCTCTACTTCTCTTAGACACAATACATCCGCAAATGGTTCTAGCTGGTCTGACAGATTTTGGTCAAACATTCGACAAGCGTAAGGCTTTTGCTGCTCCAGAAACCCTAGGTCAGCCATATTTGTGAATTGTGCTTGGGTCAGCACATTTACTCCCCCAACTGGCTGTTAATAGAGGAAGGTATCATCATACTGGGAGGCGTCTACTTCCTTCAATACAACAGATATAGAGGGGACATATGACTTTGAGATAGCGGAAGTAGAGAGTCCCGTCTCTACTCCGCTCTGACTTTTCCCTGATAACCTTGATCCTGTTATACACGAGGGATCTATCAATTGGGGCACCATCATCCCATGTGCCCAGTGTGACCGCAATTAAAGCAACTTAATCCGTAGGGCCTACGTCTGTGCTTAATATAAGTTGGCCCACTTGGAAAGTTATTCCAAAGATGATCAGCGTAACTAGACCCACATTGATAAACTACCTTCTGTTGATCAGCATAGTTAAGGCCAAAGCGGTAGTTGGGCAGTTGTTGCTCAACAGTTATGGGACAGATGGTGAACTGCGGGGAGTAGCCTGACATGATCTGCATTGACTGGTTGCTTTCCTCCCCATGGTTAGGATAGGCCCCAGCAACAGTGGGAATCCGCTCAATATTGGGTGGAGGGAAGTTGGCAGATATACGATGCAGAAACTGAACAATTTTAAGCAATGGTACATCTTCATCCAACAGTGAGGCCATAACGTTATGTAACCCGTGGTATGGCTTTACAGCAGAAGTCATCGCAATAAATACATCTGATTTGGATAAAATTCTAGCCCCAATTAGCACGTGAGCTTCCGCCATAAATTGCTCTGCAAACGCAATTAGGGTCTCATTCCATTGAAACTTGATGGTCAAAAATTCAGCCTTCCACTGGGACATTTTTGCAGGTCCACTGAACAGCCACAGCACCATCTCTTTGACTTCTTAGTATTTAATTGAACTGCTGGAAAGGTAACAGACGGCTTATTTAGCACTTCTGAAATCCAGGATAGAAATCAACAGCTTTACTTTCCGTCAATCTGAGACACCTCCAGTTGCAATTTCAAATCACTTTAAGAACCCAGGAATATTCCCTTCTCAATCAAATGGGGAGGCTTGTTGCAGCAAACCTCCTGGAGCAGCTCATCTTGTTTTTCAGTACAGTGTCCAAAGTCAGTTTCAGTTATTCATAGGCAACTGACCCAGAGTGATGAGTAAACTCTTTCTCAACGTGACATTGATGTGACATAGCTGGCAACCAAGATTTTATCATATACATTTGATCAATGGGCCCCCTGTAGTGAGCACCACTGTTATAGAATTGTCAATTTTCCATAGATATGCCAATGGATTTTGCACAGGCTTTGACCCACTGAGCAAATAGGGCCAACAATATGATGATCGTTGCCCTCAAAACAACAGAATAAACTTGTATCAAATAAACATGGAGCCCTTTCTCCCACAACTACTTTATTTTATATACTTAATACCGCGGATTCTTCTTATTCTTCTGGTTCTTAACTTACTTAACAACAGCCTTCCTTGATCATCTCGTCTCACCTATATGGTAATAACTTTGGATGCTACGACTCATATGGCTTAGTAATTTAATTCGCCATATCTTATTGGCTCAGCCAATTCTTCATTTGTTCATTTCACAATTGCCTAATTTGAGGCGATTTCCTAATAACCCAATATTGCCTTATCTCAAGGCACTTGAATAATCATAACTAATCTCATTTTGGTGGATTCATCTCAACCCGCCCTAACTGTCCCAGGATTATTGTCCAGCAAAATCAGAATCACGACACAGGCAAATCAGGAAAAGTTCCTTGATTGCTCTTAAAGGAATTACCAGAGTTTCTTCATCTAATTTGATCACAGTCAGTTCGTCCAGATTCTCTATTATTAGATATTATATGCTAGTTGGCGTGCATATGGGCTAGCGACCTCCTTAATTATTTTGAGGTCAAACCATTCACTCTAGCTTTGGTTACATCAAAGACATCTAGGCTGACCACTTGATAAAGCTGGTCTGATGCGTCATCATTAACAAAAAGATCACGAATGTCAATGTCTTTATTCATGATATTGGAGGAATGAGTTTAACTGCAGTTCTAGAATGTTCCACTTCTAGACCATGGGCCCTTTTCTTGAATCTTGTGTGGGTTTGGCTTCCATAGCCTGCACCACATTCATCTGCTCCTCAGGCTTTGTCGAGAATTTGATATGACTGGACAATAAGCTAAAATTACAATGTATTGTAATTAAGTTTGAGCCAAGTCTCAAGATCAAATGGAATTTAGGTATACATAAGGCAAAATAATCAAAGTATTTATAGTTTGACAAATCAAGGGAATTATGAAAAATCTCTATGATAGAATGAAATCCCCAATTTGTAGTGAATAGAGAATTAACAAGCGTAAAGGATAAACCACCAAGAATACCGATTAAGATTTGAGTGTGAGAATGCAAGGAGAAGAGTCTTTTTTATATGTAAGTAGAATAAGGAAGGTTAATGTAAGTGGCTGTTAGATTTTTTAAATAAAAGAGTATCAATAAGGCAATAGCTCCTTATTAAGACTTTATAATTATTAATTGTTGAGGATCAGCGATCCTAGTATCGCTCGTCCATTGATAAGTGGGTTTTATCCTGTTCAACCCGTTCAGTGGGATCAAAAAAATTCGCCAAAAGTTAACAGTGGTGCTCACTACAGGGGGCCCATTGATCAACTTATTAGATAGTTTTTTATCTCCAAGCAATGGTGCAACCAGTTTCCCTTGATGGGGTCCTGTCTCAGTTTATTGAGCTATCTTAATATGCAGAACTAAAACTTGCCTTGTATACATTACTCCAGGCCCAAAAAATGCTTTTCTGAGAGAATAAGAGTATAAAGGGTTAGCTAGATAAGGCTTCCACCAACTGCACTTGGTTGCCAATCCAAGTAACTTGCTGACCAGTTGGGCATCACTACAGAGTGACTATATTGTGCAGAGCAGAAACTGAATAATGTCATAAGAGAAGGAGTTCTGAAGCGACAAGATGCCCCTATTTAACAGTGACTGAACATACTTGGAATTTAAAGTGGTTCAAATTTGCAGTAGAGAGAGCTTCCAATCGACGGATTACTAAACTGTTGTTATCCTCTCTGGATGTTAAGAGCGCTGATCAGGTCACATGTTACCCAAAGAGTAGTACTGTAGCATATCAAGATGTGAAGGAGACCGTGATCCGCCTGTTTGGGGGTGTAGCAAAAATGGCGCGATGCAAGACAGAGTTTTTGGCCATATTTTTCAAAAGAATGAGGGCCTGGTGGAGTTTGTAAAGAGGTTCATGACTGAGACTCATGTGTTGTTGGGATCAAAACTTTTTAGAATGAGGAGGTGGGCATAGCGATGACGGCAGCTGTTAAGCATATTGAGAATCTTATATTGCTATGGCCCACATTTTTCAAGACAACGCGGAGCTATTGAAAATTGTCAATTGTTTATGATGACTATCTGTCACCTTTAGTGCTCCTATTTGGAGTGGAATGCTCTTGCATCCGGTACTGAATTTCCATTGAGAGAGAGACCCCAATGACATGGGCGCAAACCTTCAGTTAATTCTCATCCACTTAACGTGTTGATAGTTCCTTTCCATCCCCATTAATATCAACTAGCTTATCCTCAACCAATACTGACCTCTCATTTATTATTTAACCAGACCTTCAGGGTTGATACAGAAATGAGGTCCATGTACAAATTCTCGTTTCTCGTGTGGCCAAAGAGGCCATTATGTGGTTATCTGTCCTAGTAGGCGGAATGCTCATGCAGTACTGGCTGCCCTGATTGAACAGGGAAAAGGTTGAGCAGAGTAGACATGGGACGCTCTGCTTCTTCTGATCAAACCCAATTGACCCTGATGATTCTCACAAGTTGCTTTGTGTTGGCCCTGGAACACCCTGAAGATTTATTATATCAACAAATTCCCTGCAATATATTGGCCATAACTAAGGGAAAGACCCCAATAGCATAGACTTGAAGTTTTGCCAAGATGTGAAAAAGCTGTACACCTGGAAATTCTTGAGTGAATTTGTACAGTTGACAGCGGACCTTTGACAAATGTTGCAGCTCTGGAGGGAGTGACCGTGGAAATTCCAGTTGAACAAATTTCTCAGGAGTATCCTCATTTGAACTGGTATTATCACTTTCTTGGATAACCTTAAGCCCTTGGATGTTCATGTCATAAACACCAACAGTTCCTCTTATTTGGAGTGTACCTACTGAGATATCTTTAGGTAAAAACCAAAATCTGGGCGATTATTGATACTGGTGCTCCTATCAATATTATATCCAATAATCTTGTTTCTAAGCTTCCGTTAAAACCAGATGTGGACCAGGGTAGTGTATGGGACCTCGGGGAACAAAGTACTGTGTCAGATGGTGCATACAGCGCGTTGCCTTTGAGGTTCAGGTCAGTTGGCACATCCGCTCCAGCTGTGGTGTTGCTTAATAATAGCTATGACATGTTTATTGGAGCTGCGTTCATATAGCGATTTGGGGCTGTGGTCAATAAGGCGGATGAAACCATCAGTTTCCTGAGCCAACAGATCTACAATTACTTTACCTCTAGCAGAGTCCCAAAGGATTTAATCTGCTCCAGTCAGATCAATCTAGAATATAGCGATACAGTAATTCCTGTTAGATATTGGCAGATGAAGCGGAGGATCAGAGCCCTTCCTAGTCAGATTTATGAGTACAACAGTATTCTGCTACTGGTGGCAAGCGCTTTCAGTATACCTTTGGGGCATCAGGTCATAATAGGGACAGAGCTCAAATTAGACATCCCCAAAGGATTATATGGGGAAATAATAGGGCCCTATCAGCAATCCCAGCTCGAACCTCATGTGGCTTGTGGGTTTACTGTTACTAGGGCAGGGGGAGGTGAAAGTGTTAACTAACAAACCTGCAGAAGGAGACAATGACGTTCCAAAGGCAATAAGTGATGGCTCATAGGCACTTGTCCTCTATTGACAATGTTCATCGTATTCATAATTCAGTTTGTTAGTTGACCTCAGCCTACTGGTAAACTCTCCACTCGGCATAATGGCAGTGGTTCTGCAGGAAGCTCTGGCTGGGTTGTCAGAGGAATAGAAAGATAGTTCAATGGTCCTATTCCAAAGATACCAACATATTTTTTCTTCTGATGACCACAATTTGGAGTGCGCCCTTGGGGTAGTGCACCAGGTTAACACAGAAGATCACCCTCCCATTTGGTCACAGCCCATCTAGCGCTCTAAGGCTGCAGAGAAAGTAGTCTTCGATGAGGTGGACAAATTGAATGAGCAAGGGATGTTAGAGCCGTCCAAGATTCTGTGGGAATCGCCAATGTTCATTGTTAAGAAGAAAGATTGCACAAACTTGGTGGTCTTTGACTTCTGGAAGCTTAATAGCATAACAAAAGAAGGACTCCAATCCTCTCCCATCAATTAATAATGCTTTAGATAGGCTGGGAGGAGCGAACTACTTCTCCACCATGGATTTGACTTTTGGGTATTGGCAGATTGAGTTGCCAGCAGAGGAACGCGAGAAATGAATTATAATTACATCAAAGGGGTTGTTTCAGCCTACATGTATGCCACAGGGTTTGTGCAACGCCCCAATTACGTTCCAGCGGGCTATGGACACTATTTTGGGTGACATAAAGCTGTATTGTGCCCTAGTCTACCTTAACAATTACAATGTGTTCTTGCGGACGTTCATGGAACAACTCAGCTACCTGGAATAAGTGTTCCACTGACTCGCTGAAGCTAACATCAAAATTAAGCCCAAAAAGTTCACCTTTTTAGGGAGCAGTTAGAAATACTTCAGGTTTGTGGTAGACTCCAAAGGGCTCAGTCCTCATCTGGAAAAAGCGGAAGCTATATGCAAGATGACTCAGCTGAGTAACAAACAGGATATTCAGGTGTTTTTTGAGATGATCAGTTACTACTGGCGGTTCATTCCCAACTTCAGATGTATTGGAGCTCCGCTCTTTGAGTTATTAAAAATGCACCTTTATTGGACTGAAAGTTGTCAAAAAGCTTTTGATGTCTTGCGGACCATGTTGGCTAGTGCACTAGTTTTTCAATACCCCAACTTCAAAAAAGAACCTATTGTGAAATGGACGCTTCACTTTCCGCCATAGGGGCAGTATTATCCCAAAAGGTGAAGATGGTGTGGAGCACCCTGTCAAGTTTTTTAGCCAAAAATCCCATGAACAAAATTATACTGTGACTGAGCAGGAGTACTTAGCGGTGATATATGCGTATTAAAATTCCAGGCCTACCTCCACAGGGTTAAATTTAAAATGGTCATGGACCATGCATCCTTGCGGTGGTTGAAGAATCTGTGGGAACCTGAAGGGCGGCTCGCATGATGGGCCCTGAAATTCCAAGCATATGAAATTGATATTGTACACCAGCCATGGGCAAACCCAGAATTTGGACTGTATCTCACAAATACCAACTGTCACCATTACGGTGGATTTAGTGGACATCAATTATGAGAAGATGGTGGTGTGAAAATATCATGATGAGCCGCCGCAAGTGATTAAAGTGCTAAACAGGCTTAGACAGAATACCTTTTACACAATGGGTAATTATATATGAGGATTGGTGAATTGACACTGAGTTTTCTGAAACCTTCCGCTTGACCTGCAATTATAATGGATGCTCATAGAGCGGTGGTCATGGAGGGTTGAAGAAAACGCTGGAGTTCTTGTGACCCTGTTACTAATTGGAGTATATGCACTAGGTTGTGCTTGAGACAGTTGCTTGTTGTCACAAGTGCCAAGTGGAGAAACCATTCCACAAAGAGATCACCTACAAGCTGGTCAAGCCTCAGTTTGAATGGCATACTGGTTCTCTGGATGTGGTGGGGCCTCTGATGACTGGCATGAACTGCTCCAAGTATATAATAAGAGCAATTGACCATTTGACAAGATGGGTGGAAGCAAGAGCGATCAATGATTTAGGGGCTGTCACAACTGCCATGTTCATCTTAGAGTGTGTCATACAGAATCACAGCTGTCCACAATTTATCTTAATGGACAACGGAACCAATTTTACATCGCATATTCTGCCCAAAAAGAAAACTTATGACAATCCGCGGGGTCTTGAATACAACCTACCACCCTAAATCTAATGGAATGGTAGAATGGGTCAACAGAAGATTGGTAAATAATCTCCAAAAGCTTGTAAAGGATTGGCCCTCCATATGGAGTATCCTATTATCCACCGCCATCTTTGCATACAACATTAGTTATCATTTGGCAACCGGAAAAAATCCCTTCCAATTACTTTATGAAAGACATCCAGACTTGTTGGCATTGCTGTATTTCTGTTTGGAAGATACCGGTGTATTGGAGCTTCAGCGCTATCTGACTACCTTAACCAACATGCTGATTAAACTCCAAACTGAACGTATTCCACTAGCTTGGCTAAGAAGATTTAGGAACTGGCGGCTGACCAATGTATATGTAGCAGCTTTCACAGTTTTGGGTAGGAGATCTTGTTCTATTCCATGACAAACATGGGTTTAAAGGAAAGAACAAGCTTGCCACTATATGGATTGGACTGTTTGAGATTATTGAGAAGACAGGTGTCGACACCTACACCATTAAGGAATCCTTGGGTGGTTGGATTATTAACCATGTTCACGCAAAGTTCTTCCAAGCATACAAGCAATAAGAGTTTATTGTCAATTCAAGGGGGGTAATGTCAAGATTTCATTATGACTGAACAATAAGCCATAGTTTCAATGTATTGTAATTTAGATTTGAGGGAGCCTTAAGATCAATGTAGAAGTTAGGTAAATACAAGTCAAAACGATCAAAGTATTCATAGTTTGGCAAATTGAGGGATTTCTGCTGAATCTTCCATGATAGAATGGAATCCCCAATTTGTAGTGATTAGAGAATTACCAAGCGTAAAGTGTTGAAACTGCAATAAAATTTTGAGGATTAAGAGTTGAGCGTGAGAATGCAAGGAGGGGGTCTACTGAGAAGTAAGAAGAATAGGGAAGGTTAACGGAAGTGGCTGTTAGTATCTATTAAATAAAAGAGTATCATCAAGACAATAGCTTCTTATTAAGTCTTTACAATTATTTATTATTGAGGATCAGCGATCCTCATATCACTCATCCATTGCTAAGTGGGTTTCACCCTGTGCAACCCATATAGCGAAATCAAACAAATCCGCCAAAAGTTAACAGGCTTCTTGCTGAAGCACTGGGCAGCAAAGTGGCTCTTACCCCCGCACTGGTGACAGCGCATAATAATCTTTTCTGTCCATTTGAACCCCTCAGGTTTATTTCACAGCACTGGTTGATTGGGAAATTCCTTAGTGGGTTCAGAAAATAAGGTGGTAACCAAATTTTTATACTGGGCTAGGCTTGTAGCTTTGATTTGTGGCCTCATATGTGGCGCATAACATCTTCAAGTGATTCAGCATTTGTGAGGTGGATATTTTGGTGGCCAGCTCAGAAGACATTAATTGATGCAAATCGCAATAAAGCCATAGAGCCACTTGTAATTTAATTTGCATATAAAATTGCCAATACTTTAATTTCAATAAAAATCTGTGACTTTTATTAAAATCAGTCGATGGAACTCACTAAGGTTTTACCTTTCAGAAATTAGGTCCCCGTGAATTCTTTCTTGCATTTCAACACACTTGAGGGATTCCCAAACTCCTTCATTATTCATCCTGGCCTCAGAATAGGACCAACTGTTTCCCTCAATATGATGCAACACCAAGATCTGGAATTCAGTATCTAAGTTGTTTATGAACGTTAAGGCTTTCTGTCTATCGCCACACACAAACATACTCACTTTGAACAGATGGAAGAGCACAGGAGCGTTATCCCAATATGTGGGTAGTTTTGGCGTGGCTTTAATGACTCCGAATTTTCTCTAGCTGCCACTTGTGGCTCAGCAACCCAACTGACAAGAGGAGTAATCTTGGGGGTTATCTCTATAATGGTAGTGAACGCAGGCAGCATATTTCTATGAGTTGCTGACTTCCCAACTGGTGTTATTGGAGTATTTTCCTTGGCGTCGTTTGCTGCATCAGGTTTGCATTTGCATTACTATTTCTTTAGTCATTGGCTTGTTTCAACAGACATTGTAGTCTGAGCTGAGTGAGCACAATCAAATGCAATTCATTTTGCATTCTGTGTTCAGGTATAAAACTCTCTTATCAGCTCTCCTTATTTCAATTAACTGAGGCAAGCCGACTAGGGGACAGACTTAATAAAACTCGAAGAACTAAACTAAAAAATGAATGAACAGACCTACCCAAACAGAGTGGTTAACCGCCAAAAAGGGCAGGAGAATCACAACTGAATGGGAATACAACCAACCAGGTGGGATAGCGATGAGTCGCTCATCCCACCATGACAGAAGGGGAAGGGGGTTTGGGTGGCTTATCCTCAGAATCAGATCCCATTTCAAAGGCAAGTGTGCGGGCCAAGGTGGAGAGCAATGGTTTGGGGTGATCAGCGATATAGGGAGCTAGTTGGCTGAGGGCTAGCTGGTATTTAAGCTTACCTATATCAAAAGTTGCCTTATATATTTGAAAAGGCAGTCTTCCACATGAATTCAGATGCAAGGAAGCTCAGATAATAAATCTGTGGTGGCGCTGAAAGTTTTTGTCTTGTCCTGTGAAGCGGTAGCAACTTTCATAAAGGCGGCATTTGCTTGTCTGTGGAGGTTCATAATTTTACCTCTGACCCCAATAGGTAAGGTTGGAGCAATTTTAAGATGAAGGATACCCTTGGCAAGTATCGCTACTGATGAATTGGGAATCTCATGGATGTTGGTGTTATCTGGGTTTTCAGATGCAGCAACAGTGAGATGGTGTTCTGAGCGGAATGCAGAGGCGGTCAGTCAGAGGGTGTAAATTCCAAGAGATCTGAATGGGATGCTGTACCTGTATAAATCCTTTGATTGGGGTATTCAATTCTTCAATTACATTGCCCATTTTATCAGTTTCATCCAATGAAGTCTATGGATTCAAGTAATATTGGAAATCAGGGTTGGTGAAATTATGGGTTGTGGATGCCAATTGAGGAATAATGTGGGATCAAACCATTATCCAAGCTGTCTCCTAATTTGTCAAAGTGCGTGTGGCACTGGACTGATGAGGGGCCTGATTGTCTGCTGTAGGCGCTGAATTGGCTGCAGGTTTTATGATAGGGTGGAAGGATTTTACCCCATACTGGAATGACAGTGGGGTGTGTGGCATATTAAGGGCCAGACAGAGGCAATGCAGGTCTGGAAGATGCAGCTCAATAGGGGCATTTATGCTTCGAGTGATCCAAATCAAAGCAGGATGGACAGATAGTCCGCTTTCCTCGACATGGGCCCAGAATAGGTGGTCAAGGGCAGAGGAAATGATGGTGCGGAGGGAATTGACAAGGCAATTTTGTTATAATTCAGGCTAATTGTGGTGAATGCCCAAGGCCCAGAAATATGAGTGGCCCCATTGTGGACCACAAACTGAAGGATGGTGTTGGAGCCATATTAGCCAAGCCTCCCATCAGCTCCTGATGGAGCACCGCAGGGGGAAGGTGAGTGGGTAATCCAACGAATTGTACCACCAAAGTGGTGTTGGTAGGGAGCTAGGTGTGCATTGTGGGAATAGGGGTGCCCTGGAAACCCAGGGGAACAGTGGCCGCAGTGGCGGCTTCAGCTTTGCAGGTGAAGCCAAGATCAAAAATTCCTTATAGGAGCAGAAATCGTGAAATATGGCTGGCAGAATTTCTGCTTGGGCCATATCAATAATAGCTTTTTTGTCATATGGGAATAATTTCCTATATTTTAACCAAAGGCCAAAATTCAGATGGGATTGAAAGAACGAGTGAGCTGCGAGGCACTGCCTGGGCACATGCCAGGTGAATGTTGAGATCCTTGGGTGGAATGAACTGACCTAAGGATTATTTAGGACTGGACGAACCAGTCTGAGCACATTTTCCCCCTGAATGGAAAATGCTGTGTGGAGTTTTGCTGCTGTCCCACACAGGAGCAGCAGACTTTGAGGCCATGGACATCAATGGTTCAGTGTTGCAGCTAATTTGGCTAGCTTATTCAGTTTTTGCAAATTCAAATTTTCTTAAAACTGGGCTTGAGCAGATAAAAAAGTGATTTATCAGCTCACTTTCTTTCTTTTTCAGGGACGTTCCATTTTTGAGTAGCTCATTGCTTAAGTTTATAGCTTTTACTCCTTCCTCATTCTTAGTGATTTTCACCTTTAGAGCAGCTAGTTCTTTATGATTGACTAAATTGAAGGCGCTCTTATTGATGTTGCTAATTCCTTTTATAGCTTGTTTAATCTCTCATTTTATGAGATCTTTGATTGGCTTATCTTACTCAACTACACCCTTGATTGAGCACCAATTGTTAAAAGCTGTTTTCTTGCTGATTGTTTCCTAAAGTTAACTGCACAGGTTCAGTTATGTGCACAATTTGCAATACTGATAGTAATATAGATATATTAGTGATAATAGTATGAAGAATATTATCTGTAGTTGAATAAATAAGCCCAGTCGATTATCGGTCCAACGTTACTTGGAATAAAAATTAAATACTGATATTTTGACAATTAAGGACTATTTCCCTATTATGGCTGAACTAATTACACTCTCAGATTCAGAAGTTCCTAGCCTTAGTTCCCGTCACACTGAGTTGGTTAAGATCTACTTCAAGTCTGCTTTATAGGGATATCTGATCCTTACTCTTTATCACAGAAAAAAGTCAATATATATTGTAATACAACGGTAATTACTATAAATGAACAGAACTTGATATTAAATTAGATTTAGTGTATGATCTGCTTTATTATTACAGCATTTTAGGTATTTTATAAAGGAATTTGGCGCTCAACTACTCAGTTGGCGCCTCAGCAAGAAAACGGCAGCCGTTGCTATTAAATTCCCTTTGAAATCTCTTCCAGTAATGGTCTTCTCCATTGGGCTAAGGATTCCTCCATCGGACATCTCAGAGATCTGAAAATGGAAAAATCCATAAAACGTGTCCTTAACATTTCCGCTAAATCACAGAAAACCAACCAAATTTGTCTAGCGACCTGCTTAGGTAATGGGACTCTTTACCAATTATAGCAGGTCACAAATTGACTATTTGATTTGCTAGTTGCAGAAGGCATTACTCGCCTTACAACTCCTGCATATGTTCCCATTCAGTCAGTGATGAAACCCAACCAATTCCAATTGGTACACTTAATAGTTAATCAATAAACAACTATCAGATGCCTCAATTTTGTCAGCAATTCTTCCCAACAAGATCTTAAGCATTTTTAAGGATCGATCCTGATGGATCTGAACCTAGAGAATTACCCAAAAATCCGTGGACATTATTAAGCCAAAATCAAAAACAACCTGTATATGATTTATTTGCTATCAGAACTTTACCCCTAGCGAACAGCAGATAATCTAGGAAGCTAGAAAGGTGGGCAAAAAATCCAACAAAAGCAAAAAACTCTCAATACTTCCCAAATAGTGCCATCACTCAATCCTTCTCCTCTTCTGACAACCCCATTAGTGTATCTCTGGGAACCACTGCCATTATGCTGGCCAGAGTTCTATTGGGAAGACAAAACTAGTCCAGTGACCTAAATTCGTGGAAATGAATGACCTCATTGATGGGGTCAAATGCAGATATGCCACCACCTGGTGTCCTAAGACCATCAGCGGCCTTTCTGAAGGTTCAGCAGCAATACTTTTATCTCTCCATTTCCAGGTAACATAATGCCCATGGTCACATAGGGGTCAAGGTTGGATTATTGATAGGGCCTATGGACCTCCCCACAGAGCCCTTTGGGTTTATCAACTTCAATCTCTGTTCCCACTATAGCTTGAGGGCCACAGGTTATATTTTACGGCAGCTTCATAATGGAAAGTAGCCCCAGTACTCATATATTTGATGAGAGAGATTCCTAGGTTTGTCTTTAATTGCTGGTAGCAAATGAGGATTGAACATTTACTATATGTGAGATTAATTTGCCCAGTTTGGGTGGAGTTATTTGGCACACTTCTTGAGGTGGTTTAACCAGGATCTGATGCCCCAGGATCTTGAATGCCTCCTCATCCATATTGACTACCACATCAAAGTGGCGGATGAAGGCTACTCCTATCAGCATGTCATAATTGTGGTTTGGCAACACAATCACCAGTGCAGAGATGGCAATTGACCATAACTTCAGAGGCAGAGTATTATACACTCCTTCTGAGACAGTTCATTCTGAACCAGCGGTTCCATATATCACTGGTGCTCCACATTGAGGTTTAATGGTAACTTAGCCACCACCTTTGTTGTACTCTATTAACTAGTGCGCCAATGTCTATTATTGCACAAAGATTGTTTTTTTGTTGCAAAAATATCATAATATGTACACTCAAAGTAGAAAACCTTTGATTGTTTAATACGAGAATATCCAGGAAATCCTTTTTCTCAAAAAACTGAATAATGCCCACTCTGACCTTGGGATATTTATGGTGATCGCTTTTACAGGGGTGGCGACATTCACCCCTTTCAGTGATGGCGCATCTGATGGGGGCCAGGGCTTGTCTAATGAGGCTTGCTCCATTATCTGGCAGGAATAGGGCTTCAGAATCTCCTTGTCCCTCCTCCACTGCTGCCTCTTTAGCTTGTGTGTGTGAGTTAACACATATATTTCATCAGCAGGTTGGTGAAATAGCATTACGTCAGAGGAGTTGTGGAGTCCAATGTGGAACCACACGTTGGGTTCAGGCGGGACAAAATAAGTCAAAACAGCGGAGGTAGAGGGTTCCATCTCTAAACCACTTGATCTTTTCCCTGCTCATACTGATCCAGCTGCACAGCTGGACTTGCCACTTAATAAGGCAGTCTACTGCAATATGTCCAAGGCAGCCGCATTCATTACATGTCACTCTTAAGGCATCTCATCTCCAAGTGTCTTAAAAAAAGTCCATCATTAGGGTTGGGCGCCAGATTATAAGACAGCTGAGGGCGGGGTGGAAGATTATAAAATGACTAAGGGTTAGGTGGAGAGTTATAGGTCAACTGTGGTAGCCCGCTTGGAGTAGAAGGGCCAGATGTGGCCATTGCTGGCTTCCACTCCAGGTTAGGTGTACTGAACGTTACAGCTAGACTTTTTAGAAAGGTAAAAATTTTGAGTAAAGGGATATTCTCTTGCAAAACTGGCCATTACGTTGAACAGCTCATGATGTGGATTCACCATTGAAGTCATTGTAATCCTAATTTTAGTCTCAGATAACATCCCTACCCCTACTAAAATTTGTGCTTTTAGAGTGAATCAATCAGCAAAATCCATCAGGAGTTTGTTCCACAGGAGCTCGTTCATCAGTAAATTGGCCTTCCGTTGAGCCATTTTACTCTTCACCCCAAATAATTTCAACACCATGTACCTGACTTCCTGGTAGGTAACTGAGCTGTCCTTCAGGTAACATGTTACCTGATCGGTGCCCTTAACATCTAAGGTGGATATCAGTAACTTTACTTTACGCCAGTCTGAAGCAACCTCCACAGCAAACTCAAAGCGATTGAAGAACCCATAGATGTTTTAATACTGATTAAATGGGAGAAATTTGTCAACGCAGAAACCTTTGTCCCGTTTGATGCTAGGAGCTCTCAGAGCGAAATATGGAACTTCTTGTTGTTCATAGCTTAAACCATGCTGAGGGGATGACACATAAAGAAGTGTAGAGCTCTTCTTGTCCATGGGATTGGTTTTGGTATGGGCTCCTTCTGTTGAAAACACAAAGAACACATAAGGGATTCCTCTTTGTGAAGCATAGTCATCCGCAGAGTTTTCACTATGTATAAATTGCCTCACACTGCATGATTGATCTGCAAAGATCTCTCCTGAAACCTCCTTGGCTTCACCTTATTACAGCGCCATTGTCTTTCACTGTTGCTACCTTTGGCTCATTTGTTCCCCATTGGAACTTTGGTAAGAAGTCTTAGCATCAAATTTCTTCTCAAAGCAAATGCAGCCGGCTGATCATGTTAATGAGAAGGTCTGCTAATAGATTGTTCTGCAGGTTGAATTACATAGTTGATTAAATAGCTCTGCGAGCTGATCCATCAGGATTCTATACTCGTGGAATAGCTCATCTTTGATTCAGCATAATGTATCCATTACAATTTTAATCTCAGCATATTATGCTAACTCAGTAAGCTGGGACACTTTCTGTCAACTCTGCTGAATTTAACATGGTTCAAATGGATAGATATCCTTGTTTAGTTATCAATGTGCCTTCTATAGTGTGAACCACTGCTGGATTTTTGGTGAATGAGTTGTGATTTGGCAGAAGGTTGCACAGGAGCTGATCCCCATTGATGCAACGGGAGGGCAATATGACAATCACTGTCCCTCAAAAAATATAATTAACTTTATAAAATAGGAATCAGAATTCTTCAATAAAAACAAAATTTTTATTTCAATGGCAAAGACGCGCTACCATTAATAACAGGGATCTACACAGCCTATGGGTTATGCCGCAGAGTCACACTATAGCTTACTTCCCTACAAATTTCCTCCTCCCAATTCTTTGTTTTCCTTTTTACATTAATCCCTTCGGCCACTTCATGGACCTTCCAGATCAGCTACTCAGCTTCTCTTAATTCCTTGATACTCATTTTGTCATTGGAAGTTCTGGTAGAATCCCTATTTAGTTGAGGTCAGATTGATTATTGTTGACCCTTATTGAATCCCATTAAATATTAGAATACTCTTCATCTTAATTCCCTGTAAATAAATGATGAATTACCAATCAATATTATATACTTATCATCCAGTCAATATAAAATTTCCTATCAATGTTTTAAAGTGTGACCATTATTCCAATTAATACTCAAGAAACAAAAATCAGAGTCTGATTTTTAAGTTGTGACTATTAATCTTTTAGACTTAATTTGAATTTAGAATTGGTATATAAAGGTTTATAAGAGCATAATTCTATAAAAACAAGTAAGCTCTTTCTTCTTGTTATAACTTGCTTAGCAATCTTAACTATAGAAAAGTAGAATTTAAAATTTCTGAACACCTGCCGCCCAACTCAATTTGAATGTCCTCAGCTCCTCCGCCAGCTGCTTAATTTGGGGCGCAGCAAATCCCCCTAATATTTTCCATCTGGCAGTAAAATGCATTTGGATTGGATCATCCAGTCTTCCAAAATCCGTGGGATGATTTCTTCCTCCCAAGGATCTTGACCTCCACCTTGAAGATTTCCAGTCAGTGCCTGGAAGACCCTGGTGCTTCCCTGGAGAAATATTTAATTCAGCAATTGAGGTAGGTATTGGAAATTGTTCGCACATGCTGATAAAGCTATAATTGAAATAATGCAGGTAGTGATGTAACCTACCTTTTTAATTACTTTTGCCCCTAAAAAGGGGTATTTAAATATAGGTTTCACTTCTAGAGTTGACGTTGCAACTGCGGTGAATGTGCCTTAACATTCCATAGCACCCCTCCCCCAACCAGTTGCACACAGCTACCAGTAGACTCTAATTTGATGGCTCAGTTCTCTGGTTTTCTCACCCACCTTTACCCCAATGTGCTCCACAATGTTCTGATGGTTTGTTTGGAAGCCTACATCTCAACCCCATTCATCATTTGTGGTCCTAAATGGGGCCACGCGTCTAGCGGGGCTTTGAATTTGCCATGATATGTCCTAATACAAATAAAATAATCCTATCAATTCTCTTGTGCTGTTATCCCTTCCGCCCATGACCATAAAATCTGAACCTACGTGGATGGCAGGAAGACTGTCTGTCCTGTTTTTGATTTGGATCGCTTAAAATTTAAGTGCTCCTCCCATGCAGCTTCCACCTGCTCTGAGTCCACCTCCACTGGCAACCAACCCACTGCCAACCATACTACGTTTTCTGTGTAGGGTTCAATCCTACCCCTCTCCCCCAAAGCCTGCTGCTGCACTGGGTCAGGTGCCACAAAATCAGCCCCTCCTCATCCTAGAACCACAAACACCTCACCCAAACATGAATTGGCTTGGACTATGGTTAGATACCAAGCTTTCTCTAATTTTCCAGCTAAGTCTCTATCTTATGATGATGCCCCAATCCAATTTAACCAGAATTCTTTTGACTTATCGTCTGAGGTTTATAGGTTGGGTGAATTATTTGAACCATCCAAATTCCACTTTAGAAAGTTTTTGCATTCTGAATATGGTTCCCAATATCCTCAATTCTATGACTCCCAGAGAAACGCCGCTCCATTCCAAAGTGACCACCAGCTTGCTGGTGAAGAAGCTTCCTCTCCCAACTAACATCCTCTCTGCAAAGCTGTTTCAAAATCAGCTGTGTCGCTTGCAGGGGCATCCCATCTTTTTCTGTCCCCTTGACCTTGTGTTGAGACTTTTGGAATGCCCTCATCCAGCTTTATTGGATTTTAATGGAATACCTGTATATCTATAAGGGTTTGATTTATAATATGAAACCTATAAAATGGATGTGGGAGTAATTAATAAATGATAACAATTTATGTTTATTTCCTTATGGAATATTAGCCTAATTCGCTGGATTAAATTCCACCAGATTACCAATAGTTTGTTGGTGGATGATCTCTGACAATGTTGGCAAGGATTTTAATTATTGATTTAAATATTAATATATAATTCATTATGTATAGATTCATTGAGTATGTAACTAAATGATAAAGGTTTATTGGAAGTTGCTGGGCATTGACAACGCTTTTATTGGCAGAAACTTGCGGGTTAGCCTTAAAAGGCAACATGACCTGATATTAATGGGTAAAAGGTCCCATTACCTAAGCAAGTTTTAGTTTTATAAATTTAATATGCAGGGGTTGGTTGAAGGTCAGGATATGCTTTCTCTAGATCCAATCCAAGACAGATTGTAATCTAGTTGGCCGTGGATACCAACTAGGTGGATGGATGAGCAGATGCATCATTCATCATTGGTGTGATCTGTGAAGGGTTGAATTCATTGGTGATGGATGCTGTTCCCACTGGGCTCCAACAGGAAGAGTTAGGCTCCAAATTCCTCTATATCTCCTTGTTTCTATTTAATAATTCATAAAATTTCAAAAGACATTAATTTATATTGTAATACAATAATTTTATTGCTCACCTAAGGGTAGTTTGAGGGATAGTTATCCTAATATAAATGTCTTTTTGTTCTAAAGATCTCTTGAATTAAGAGTAGGGGAGAGGTTTCCTGTTGTCCAGAAGTTTTCCAAATCTTGGTATTAGAGTTTAAGTAATAGTTTTCCCCTGTCTGAATTTTTTTCAAGCACCTTCAAGTGGGTTAAAAGGAAGGTTGCTAGTACATGTCTATAAGAGAAAACCTGAGGGGGTTTAATGTATTTAGTTGTGAAGAACTCAGCTGGATAATAGTTTTCATACTACTATTAATGATCACATTTATTATTATATATATAATGAACAATATATTCAGTCTAAACCTCAAACATGTGCAGTAGACAAATTTGATTTACCTTTACTCCTATGGACAAAAAAGCCTTTTTAAAATCAATAAAACAGCCAACAATGCAATCCAGAACATTGCATTGATAGCACGGAAATTCAAATTTAAATTACCCTAAATTTTAAATTTTAAATTTATTGTGAGGAAGGCTGACCATGGGATGGACACTTCCTAAATTTGACCCAAGAGAGACAAAACTTAGTAACAGGGAAGGCACCCCAGAGAAGAGATGCTATCTCTTGTTGCCAGCGGGAACGCCACTTATGGGGAGGGGGAGGGAACGTGTGAAGGGGCCGTAGCCACAATTGAACATGTGTGGAGGAAAGGGTCTGATTTGATGAACCAAACTGGGAACCAGGAGGAGACCAGCTGTCAGTGACGTGGTGGGAGGTATCCAAATATCCACGCCTGAAAGTGATCCACCAAATGAGACCAGAATCTGTGGACAGCTTCTGGGATGGTGGGGGTGGAGCCTGCGATGGCATCCAAGACAATCGTGTGGATAGTCCACATGGCGATTGCAACCACCAGAGCACGGAGGGAGGGTGGAAGGGGGGAGGCCATTGATAAAACAAACATATCTCTTGACAGACTGAAGGGATGTGTTTGATCCTGGCCCAACAGACGTTGAACTTCGCGCCATACCACTTTAGAGGTAGGACACTTCTCCAGGCGGTGGAACAGCGTTCCATAATGGCCACACATGACGCAGGATGAGTGTAAAGCGTTAGAGCGCTCAGCCATATGGTACACCCGCCTCAGGCAGCGCCACACATGGGAACGGATTTAAGGCTGCAACAGAGGATGGTGTGCGTATTTCCAGATAGTTTTTTGGGTCTCAATGGAGTAAGGGATGTCCATCATGTCCAGATAGTCCACCCTGAATAGGACATGGGGCCGTGTGGGGATCACGCCATCTTAGATGGGTAGCTCCTGTACCTCTTGTGTAAACTGAGAAGAGGAAAGCCTCTCTGGGCTGTGTGTCCACTAATACAAATTCTCCACTCAGCGCTCCGCATGGAGAGGAGGATTCGTTTGTAGTGAGTTTTAGTCCCATGAGGACCTGTGGCCGATGGGTGTGAAGCCAGGTATTTCATCAGGGAGTGAGGGTTCGATGGATTGTTGAGGCCCAAGGCGCGGAAGATGTTGGAGCAGGCCGCGTGGGACCAGTGTTGGGAGGGGAGCGTAGGGGCGGTGACAGCCACAATCCAGATGCCCAGGATCTTGGCAGCATGGGCTTTGAAGTCAAGCAGGCCCATGCCACCATGATGATGAGGGCCAAACATGACCTCTAGCCGTACTGGTGGTGGGCAGCCAGACCATAGCCTTCCTTGCAGAAGGGCATACAAGGATTTGGAAAAGCCTGGGGAGAAGGGGATGACGTGGGCTCCAAACCAGACTTTGGAGAGGAGCATAGAGTTGGCTAAAACAACCCTACCAGTAAGGGAAGTAGGGTGGGCTCTGAGGGAGGCGATGCACTTAGTCACGTTGTCTAGAATATGACTCTCCATTACTGCTGATGCATACCCGCCTGCCTCCACCCACACGCCCAGATGGCGGACCGGCCCTATGGTAGGGCGTGGCACGAAGGGGAGCACCAGTGGGGCGGTGTGGGGTGAGCTGGGAGGGCGAGCACGTGTGCGAGCAGATGGGCTGGGCTAGGCACTGGTTGCTGGGGCCCAGCAGGTTTGATACTGGCCAAGGAGGATGATTTCAGTTTTGGAAGCATTCAGTGCAGCGTTACTTACCCAGGAATACT
>JAKSZP010017628.1:0-59208 GCA_022478985.1 Massospora cicadina
AAGGAGTATACAGAGTTCAATCATCCAGTTCATTTGGCAAGGGTGAGTGTCAAAAACCAGTTACTCTAACTTGTGTCAGGAGGTGAAGAAGGGGTGCATTGGTCTGATTAACTTTGGGAGTATGATCAAAGCACTGCATCTGAAATGGATTGAATGGGTTTCTTGGGAGGGAAAAACATCTGTTGGTCTCCAATACTGGAGGACTACCTCTCTAAGGCTTGCAAGGACAGTTCAAACAAAGATCTTGGTGTTAGCTGGGGCATCAATCAAGGGGCAAACCAAGCGTGGGACCTACCAGGCTACTAGAAGGATTACTTTAGAACTTGGGCAGGCATCAAGGGTAAATTGGATGGTGGAGAATAGACCATTGAAAGGATTTGAGCAATTTCCCTTTGTGGAGGAGCTTGAGGACTGGAGATGGAACCTCTTCTGTGCAAGGCCTTCAAGCACTTTATTGGGGCAATCAACTAGGGTACCTCCTTGATGGCGATGGCCAGAGGGTCTTAGGGTGGAAGCAGCTAATAATGTTTCCAGTACCTCCAAGGTGCTGGTAAGGAAGGCATGGGATGTTGTGAAAGCAACTGAACTGTCTTCTTGATGGAGGGAAGCAATTCGTTCTCTGGCTGCATTAGAGGCTGGGGAAGCATATTCAGAAGGTTGTGGAGGGCAGGATCAGTGGGTGTTCCCGTGAGGAAGTGAAGGCTGGAGATACTCCAGATGGGAAAGCCTCTTCGTCTTTTATACTGGCTCAATGTGGGGGGAGGTAGCAGTTTCTGCTTCTCAAATTTCACAACCACCAGGTTCCAGAAGCTACACGACAGAGAGCTCTGCTTGACATACTTGTCCCAGATCACTTGAAAAATGTGACCTGGTCTGATGAACCTGTGGCGGAGGAAGGTTAAGGGATGCTGGTCTATACCAGTTCAGAACTTTTTCTTCCAACTCCGCAGCAACATCCTGGTCGCTGAGGTGACTCTGTGTAAGTGGAGTAAGCATAAGGAGGATGATTTTCAATATGCCTTTAAGGTGTGCGGAGGGGAGGAGATGGCAAAGCACATCTTCACAGAGTGTCCAGCAGTGGATGCTGTGTGGAGTAGTGTTCTCCTTTGGTATGAAGCTTACCAACCAGGGTGTAAGTTACCCTCTGATCATCTTGCATGGCCAGAGATCCTGACTGTGTATGCCAATAAGTCTGCTTGCAGACAAGGAGGGGTTTTGTAATGATCAACAATCATGTATGAATCTCATAAGGTTGGGAATTATGAGATTCGTGTGCATCAATAGTTGCAATTCCATTATTCCGAGTAGAAGTTTCCTATTTGGGTCAATAATGGAATAAAAATTAAATAAATTAATTATTTGATTGGTTGTTTTTTCTGAGGTTCCCCCCCAATTCTCCGTCGAGTTACCTGGATGCCATCAATTCTGGAGGCTTGTGCGCCCCTCATTACCTACAATTCATTTAGTCTTTTAAGGAAAAGTATATCAAATCAAGGTCAGCCCATCAGACCTCACTTTGGAATTCTATTCTGACTTTGAGTCCATTCCCAATAAAGGCCACTATTCGCTGAATCTGTTTATTTAATTTTATTTATTTAAGCAAGGATTGGGGGTGCGAATGGCAGTGCAATGAGGAGGAGAGGAGAGGGGGTGGACACGCCGGGATCCTCTTGAGAGTGGCCTTGCCCTGGTGAGAGGGGAAGGAGCCAGAGTGGCCCAAGGCGACAGAGGCCAGTTGACTGCATCTTGGCTGGGTAACCTCAAGGCGAAAGAGGCTTTAGTGATGCACCTTGGCCTGGGGGCCCAAATTGACAGAGGCCGGTGCACCAGACCTTGGCCCAGATTCCTGGCAAGGCCATCCATTTGGATAGGACCATATTTAGTTGTACAGCCACATAGGGGGTGGTGGTTTAGGGCTGATGGCGGGCTGGGCCTTGGGAGCCCCATCTGTTACAGGTTTAGGGTCTGGTGCACGATATGAGGGGAGGTGATGTATGGTCTATGGCTCGCCAGAAACCAGCGTTGCTTCCCTTCAGAAGGAATCCAGGCAACAAGCTCCCTAGCCATAGTGAAGTGACGACTAGAAATAGCTGTAGAAAGCTATGACAATCCTCTTTCCTTAAGTAAGTCCAACTTGGGGGTCAGTCTGGTCTCATTTCTTGCAGTAAGGGATGGGAGGCATATCTCTGAACTAGCTGGTTAGCCTTTGCTACCTGGTATACCAAATAGCGAAGAATATGTCAGTTTGGGGTGGTGTAAGCCACCCCACCCGCGGTTGGGCCCACTTTGGTGGTGCTTAGATTTGCGCAGCCCCAGTGTGGTGGGGACAGTACCCCAGGTTTCATCCCACAAAGTTTCTGCACTGGGTGCCCAAACATGCACACAAAATTTCTAAAAAACACCTCAGCTCTGAAAAGAGGAGGAACCCAAACCTATGACCTAAAATAGATGAGACCAGCCACCAAGGAATATAAGGAATGTTTTTGATTTTGAAGGGACAATTGCTTAGATAACTTCACTCCTTCAGGACAGGCCATTTGGGCTGCTAAAACCTGTGAAATCAGGGGGTCATCAGGAGCAAAGGTGACTGATGAGACCGCAGGAGGAACAATAGATAATATTTGAGTGTAGGGGATTATGGTAACAAGGTCCACTTTATCTGGGTCTGAGGGATAGTGGGCCAGGTTGTGGCTAAGAAAATCATAAAGTATGTTAAGCGCACATTTACCAATTTGTATTTGAAATTGAAACTGCACAAGTCCTGATAGGTGCGAGCTTGCCAATGTGCCAATTTCCCGGAGTTTGTGAAAATACAAAAGAGCTTGGTGATCTGTACACACAGTTAACTCATGCTGAGCACCCTGTAAAAGATACCATTAATGAGTCAACGCCCATGATACAGTTGCCAACTCCTTATTGTAGATAGCCTAGGATTGCTCAGTTGAGAAAAGTCTTCAGGAAAAGTAGGTGATCAGATGTTCCAAGCCATCATGCTTCTGGAGTAGAACTGCCCCACTGCCGCAGATAAGGCATCACATTCAACGATATATGGTTTGGAGGGATCTATATGTTTTGTTATGGAGAAGATAAAAACACCTCTTTGATAGACTCAAACACCTGCTGGCACTCAGGTGTCCAACAAAAAGGCGCATTCTTATCCATGAGGGGGTAAAGTGGTGCAGCTAACTGGAAAAGGCCTGGGAAAAATTTCTTTAGTAAAATAATGGTGCCCAAGGAACTCCATAATTGTTTCTGGGTTGTTGGAGTTGGGCATTCACATATGGCATCCAGCTTGCTGGGGAGAATCACATACCCATCTTTGAGGACTAGGTCCCTGAAAAAGGTAACTTCCTCCTTATAGAACTCACATTTTGAAGGCTTGATGAAAAAGCCTGCCTTGTGAAAAGCAGCCATGACCACTTCCAAGTCTTTGGCATGTTATTCAGAAGTTAGGGTGTAAACCAAGATGTTATCAATATAGATAACCACGCAAGTAAACCAGAGGTCACCCAGTACACTAACAATCATTCTTTAAAACATAGTGGGCACATTCTTCAATCCAAAGGGATATATGCGGAATTGAAATATACCTTGCTTCATTCATATCACGATAAGCCATTATTGCCCTCCATCACCTGAATCTGATTGAAGGCATTAATGAGATATGGCTTAGAAGACACACATGAAATTTAGCAATCACTTGATTGATAGTCTACTCTAGGGGTAGAGAGTAGGGATTGTAAAGCAGTGACTTTGTTTAAATGCCTGTAATCCATGCAGGGGTGGAGGGAACCATCGGCCTTTTTGGCAAAAATGATTGGAGATGCAACTGGTGATGTCTTTTTAAACAACCACCCTTTATTAAGCATATCATCTAACCAGATATTATGTGTAACCTCCTCCTCCACTATGTGTGAATACAATAGCCTGTTTGATATTCACCAACTGTACTGTTGTTCTGAATCCCAAATCAAATTTAGTGTAAGGGGGAAGACAGTCCATCTTTTTAAAGTAAATATACTTTGATAGCGCATTAAATCTTCAGAAAAATTAAATGGAAGGCCCGCAGGGGAAATGAGGGAAGTAATAGAGCTGCAGCCTTGAGTTTTCTTAAGAATATCACTTAAAGAAAATTTTCCCTTTATTTGATCATTAATAAATGACAACATATTTGACTCCTGGTAGATTCTAACTTGTTGTCAGTTCCACCATCTGACCCCCAAGATTACAGGAAACATTGAGTTTGGCATTGCAGAGAACTGATCACAAAAGCTAAACTGATGTACCAAAAAAAGTACTGGCTGATGGACTATATATGATGTCTGGGAGGCTGAAGAAGCCACCATCACCAAAGGGCCTATGTCCAGTATAGCTCCAATTGTTAGGCTAACTCAACGCTCATAAGATTACCCAAGGCTCCAATATCTACCAAAGCCTCAAAGGAGATGTGGTGAGACCTGATAATAATCCCCATAGATAATAAGAAATAAGCAAAGTTTTGTTTATTGGTAGATTCAGTCAATTCTTCTGCAACTGAAAAAATGGCAGGTAAATCAAGGGGAAGTTCAAGGACCTTTTTAGGAGTAAAGTTGGGAAGAACAAGGGCTTGTGAAGTGGCTAGTTCAATCTGGGCTTTTAAAGATCTATTAATAGTTCAACCAGGATAACATAACTCTGATGCAGGGGTAGTGATGGGCTCTGAGGCCAGGACTAATACTGGTTTAATGGTATAAACTGAATCTGCATCACTGTTAGGTAGTCTAATTATATAAAATTTCTCCTTGATAGTGGGAAGCATGGTGAGGGGAGGCATTGATAGTGGTTACAGCGTTATATATCTGATCCATTATCCCTATATAGGTGGACCAGACTTTGTGATGGGCAAAGGCAAAATCCAACCATGATCTAAAGATTGCTTAGAGCATATCATTAGAGAACTCAAGTGTGGGAGCCTGTTTGCAGAAGGTTGAGATTAAAGAAGCTAGAATGAGGGTTCAGCTATAGTAGAAAGCAATTGGAATAAACAATCCGAATGTGACACAGGGGGTTTTAAAGTAGCTGATACTACTGTGATCAGCAAGGTGGAATCCCACGCTTATAAAGTAGAACACAGAAACCCTTGTAGCCACTGATGAGTATCCTCTTCTACAATGTCCAAAAGGGTAACCCCTTGTTGGGCATGGGATAGCACAGTTCATTGTTAAGGGTAAAAGTAGAACGCATTTTCACCTCAGCAAGGGCATCAAGAACTTGATTGAAAATATCTTGGGAGGGATCACTCAAATTTCCTTCTTGATATTAGGTGGGAAAGTAGTAATCCATGGGTCTCTGCTGCCCTAAAGAAGTTTCTCCAAGGTATAGCAAATACTACCCACAAAATTTGGCAAGTGACCAAAAAACAGAAGAAAGCGGACTAATAACTGCACATTCATTTGGTAAAGATAAAATTACTGCAGCGCCCACCTTAAAGAGAAGGCATAAATGGCATAAAAATAATGGTTGGTCAATAATGTTATGAAAATGGCAGAAGAAGTTTAGACTGGCCTGCCAGTTGGGATGTGTGAGCGCCCAAAAAGCAAGCCAGAATGCCAGTGGCATTGCCGCTTGTACAACGTTGTATTAGCTGTGAATTGGGAAACAATGACTTATTTGTGTAGAATGAGCGTGAAAAGAAACCTAAAAATGAACCAGATGGAAACAACCCTAGACACTGGGGTTCGCTGCAGGGGATTGTACCACATATTTGGCTTCTACAGGGTTGCTGGTGGGTAGGTTAATTACAATTGTAGATACAAGGGGGTGGATCCTTGCTTGAAAATGGTGCATGTAAGGCCACAAGATCCCAGTATATTGATGTCAGATAGTTACAATGATAAGGTTAAATTGCCAGAAGTTTCTTGCATGTTCAATCCAGTTAATGATGGTGGGAAGGATTGTAATCAAAACTGGTAATGCCCATCCGCTGTAGAGACAATAGGCTACCAGATTAATGCCGCCAGAACTTTGGCTAGAAGGATATAAATAAAATAAAAAATTATTTTTTAGCGGGAATTTATTGAAAAGGAAAATAAAAAAATTGATTAACAATATCCTCAGTACAATGCAACTGATTAAATAGTGTTCAATTGTAGTGTGTCCAAGCAGGGATTGAGTCCCTCAAATTCAGCCTAACCTGGTGATTTTTCTGGAAGGGGGCAGATAATCTCAATTGGAACTGACATCAAAGGATTTGGCAGCAGGTCGAGTTGCTGTCAGTTTGACCACAAACACTTGAACTGAGGTTCAACTGCATTTCCATCAGTTGGCACAACAGCATCTGGCCCAATGAGCAATGGGAATTTCTCAGGGCCACCCCATCTAGTGATGGTCCCAATTGTTTGGAAATGGGTTCAAAATGCCCAACCCACCTATGCCCAAGTCACTGGGGTGTTTGTTTGGTCAAATGAGTAATGTTAGCTGCAACTCCCAATTCAATGATAGGGGTTTTGAACTGTCTGCAATATTTTCCAAAGATACCATATGCACATTGGGGATCATCCCCAATAATTTTGAGAGGTGGTTGGTGTCAGCAATCATACTGCTGGCTAAGTCAAAACTTTCAGCACTTCCATTTAATAACTCAATATTTGTCCCTTTTTATTCAAAAATGAGAAGATTGCCCAATCCACGCACAGAGGATGTTCCCCTGGACTTACACATTAAGTATAAGTACTAGTGAAATACCCTTACTTTGCTACATAGTTTATAGCTTACTTGATAATTTGAATTATTATTTTAAAATTTTATAAACTACAGAAAACTACCAGCTACTCATCAAAACCCATTAAGCTTATCAGATTAACTAAATTTTACCAACTACTTGACTAAACCCAGTTGACTATTGAATCAACCAAAACTACCAATCACTCAGTCATAGTTATAACTAATTGAAACTAAAAAATTAAAACAAATCACAAAGCACCCACTATAAATTATTAAAAATCATTAAATCAACCAAAAAGCACTCAGCCAAAACCAAGTTGAACCTATTGTATAAACTAAAAACTGCCAACCACTTGGATAAAATAAATCAATCCCATCAAATCAAATAATTATTATCATACCAAACTAGTACTTAAAACTAAATAAGCTTACCAAATCAACTATAAGTACCAACAATTAGTTAAAATTTATTATACTATCAAATCAGTTAAAAACTACTAACCACTTAGCCAAATTAAAACTAAACCTATTAAATCAAATATAGCTACTACTAATCAGCCAAACCTAATTAACTATTGAATCAACCTAAACCACAAACTAACCCTAAACTAAATAAACTTATTGATTTAACTAATTACCAACCTATTATAAAATCAATTAAATCTTTAAGCTAAATTAAATATTCACCCACTTGCAAAAGCATACTGAAACTATCACTGAATTAACTAAAAACTACCATCTACTCAACCAAAATCTTTTGAATTCATCAAATTGGCTGATTAATAACTAAGCCATAATCTGAAACAAATGCAGAAATGATATAAAACTAGTATTCTGACAATTCTTTTGTTGATAGTCAAAATGTTATTTTATAATCTGAAGTTGATACCTTAACTTAGTTATATTCAATTTGCAATCTAAAGTCTGATGTAAAGATAAAATATAAAATAAGATTACAATTCACATATATTGATATATTAGAGAACTTTTATTTATATATAATATAGCCTACTAGATGATAAAAAGTGATAAAAAAAGTAAGTTTGCAATGATTTAAACTACCATTCTTTAAATAATTTAAGTTTAAAGTTAAAAAGCTGAGCTAATTTTTGCTATATTAGGTTTTTAAAAATTAATTAAATTTTTTAATTTTTAGTGTTGATTTAAAATAGCTTACTAATTAGTAAATGCTCACTGTCTACTTACTAAAACTATTTAAAATATTAAATCAACCAAATAATTAATTTTTCAGCTGTATCATTAACTAATTTCCAATAAAACATATAAAAATTTTACTTATTAAATATAAAACTTTTTAGTTTACAATAAAAAAACCTTTATTATTGTACATCTATAGTGTCTAGTGAATATCTATGTTAAGTTATATCCTTCTAGGCTTTATCATTGTCAAAATACATTGATGAGTGAGTGAGTGGGCTTTGGCAAAAATATTATAGATATATAATTAGGTTTAGTGTTAGAATACTATTTTTAATTTTATTATATGTAATTTTTATTTGAGTAAATATATAATATTGTCCTTGGTTAGTTTAGCATATTTTCCTATTTATTTGAGGCAAGCTGACCAGGGGATGGACATTACCAAAACTAAAAATATGCTTAAAAAATGTAACTATTTATTTTCAAAAAAGCCCTAATGAGCGAATTGAGTGAAATGCTAGGAAAACTGACCAACCAGGTGGGCAGTGGAAGCCACTTATCCCTCCATGGCGGAAGGGGAGGGGGTCAGGGGGCTCATCTTCAGCAGCCTCTTCAGCAGCAGCTTCTTCCTCCCATATTAGAGTGCATATTATGGCTGTCAGTAATGGTGTTGGGGCATCTGCGGTATGTGGTTTGATATCTCTAATAATTGTAATTTCATGGAAATTGCAGGCTAGGTAAATGGCACTTAGATATTTGGGTAAAGCTTTTTCAGCTTTAATTTGGGCGTCTGGGAGTTGAATGAATGTGGCAATGTTGGTTCAGGTTATTTTTGCTTTTGGATTCCATGCTATAGTTGCCACGTTCTGGATAGCATCATTTGCATTTTTGTAATACTTTTTCACCAATATTTTGCTTTTTGGTGTTAAGGTTGTGGGGATAACAGGAGGTGGAATTCTTTCTTTGAGTATTGCTACTGATTTGGCGACAGCTTTGCGCAGGGGATGACCATCTGGTGTTGCAACTGCTTCAACTGCAAACTGGTGATCACTTCAAAATGATTTGGCATTTGGCTGTGGGGTATAACATCAAGGGGGTATTTGGCATCCCATTCTGCATTAACAAACTACTTGATCTGCAGAGATGGTTCTTCAATGAACTTACCTGATTCATCAATTTCAGCCAATAATTACCATGGGTTTTGGTTGAATTGGATTGGGGAATCAGCGTACGGTTGAGGTTTGTTTGATTCATTTGTGGAAGCATGGGATCAAACTGGTATCCAATCTGATTCTTGATTGGAGGAATTATTTATGGCATTGGGGTGAGGAGGAGGCTGATTGGTGGCTGCAGGCGTAGCTGCAGCAACAGGCTTTGGGGGTGGAGGAGGTAGGATTGTGCCCCATGCCTAAGATTGTACAGGGTGGGCAGCAGATTGGAGGTTGGAAGATGAGTTGTCCAATCTGCCTGAAGTGGTTGAGTAGGGCACTTGCGTTTTGAGTGGTCTAACTTGAAACATGATGGATAGATCATCCACCCACCCTTGACGTGGGCCCAAAATGGATGGTCAGGCGCTGAGGGAATAACAGTGCATGGCAGAATTGCCATCGCAATTTTATAAAATCTGGGGCTTATCATGGCATATGCCCGAAGCCCAGCAAGTCATGTGGCCCCATTTGGGACCACAAATTGTAAGGGGGTTGGAGCCATAGGCTGCCAAACTGTCCATCAGCTCCTGGTGGAGCACTTCAGGGGGAGGTGGGAGGGCAGGCCAGCAAACTAGACCACCAAAGTGGTGTCTGCTGGGAGCTGAGTCTAAGTTGTGGGGAGAGGGGTGCCCTGGAATACCAGGGGCACAGTTGCTGCAGTGGCAACGTCAGCTTCACAGGTGAAGCTGAGGTCAAAATACCCCTTGTAGGGGTGGAAATTGATAAACACAGTGGGTGTCATCACCACCCGTGCCATTTTGATAATGGCTTGGTTGTGGTATGGGAATAGTTTCCCATATTTGACCCTTAGGCCATAGCGCATGTAGCTCTGGGGGAGCACTAGGGGGCAGCATGGTACCACTTGGGTATAAGCAAGGTGGGCGTCCAGGTCCTTGGGTGGAATGAATTGGCCCATAGGTTTGGAATGATTGGGTGAACCAGTCCTAGCGCGTTTTCCTGCTGGATGGAAAATGGCAGGGGAGTTTCACCGCTGCCCCATGCTGGAGCAGCTAGCAGAGAATCTGGGGACATCGGAGCAAAACTACTATGGGTGAATTTGACTTGTTTTATAAATTTATGTGATTTGGCTTAGAAAGTTACACCAAGCGGAAAGAGAAGTTTAGCATATTTTTAAAAATTATTAGGAAAAGATATATTTATATTAATTATATATAAATATATTTAGTGGGGTTAATTTAGGATATTAAGTATTATATAATATTAAAATTTTAGATATATATAAATATATAGCATTGTCTTAGGTTAGTTTGTTAGAAATATTGTAATAATAATATTATAAAAATACTTATAAAGCTTATATAAAAGTATATACAGTTCGCCCAACCCTGCAATGAAGGGGGCCTAGGGCTTCTAGACACGCGATCCCATGCCACCACAATCTTCCTGAAGTTCCTATGGCCGATTGTCTGCTGGGACGCGACCCCCATGCCCCAATGGGCGCCCGCCCTCCGCCAGTCAGTGTCAGCAGCTCTGGGTCTTCCTAGAGCATCTCTGACCTCATTAGGGGAGTGGCTCACAAACCACCCAGGCCATCGCCTAAAACCATCCTCATCCCCCTACTGGAACCAGGCTCTCCTTGCCCTGAAACGAGTAGGCGCGCGGATCCACCATGCCTTCCCATACAGAAGGGAAGGCCCTGGCCTCAGCCCCCATCGCCATGCAATTGTGCACAATGGACAAGTTGTCACAACTCGCCTCAACCCCCAAGATCGTCCTCCCATCCGCCCAAGATTCCTTGAGCTCCTCCCTCCCTCCATGAGATTTGACCTTAAGGATTGTGGAAGGACGTCTATCACCCCATCCTGTCAGCAAAGGTGTCCAACACCTTATGGAGGGTTCTACACTGTTCATACAGGACAGGGGACCAGACTGGCCCTACCTTCCAGCACCAAAGCTGCCCCCGCTGTGTGGAGCCTATTGACTCCCACCTCCATCATTTTTTCACCTGTCCAGGTGTCGCCGCATTTTGGCCAAAGGCCCGCGCACTCCTCCATGATCAGCCCTGGTCTGGACACCCTGTGCAAGACCTCATGTTTGAGCAGACATTGCCTGGTTGCCACCAACCCCTCCGTGTCCTCGCCTATGCCACAGCCATCTGGACAATCCACAACTCCTTCCTTTGTGCTGCCTTTGACCAGCAGGTGTGGACCCTTCCACACATGATCACCCACTTTCAGGTACACTTTGAGATGGCCCTGAAGGTCTGCGCTATGTCGCCAACCCCCTCCCCCGCTCAGTTGTCACTGCAGCATGGCTCTGGCGCGCGCGCGCGCCCCCTCCCTTTCTCGATGCCTCCTCCCTCCCCTTCCCTCGCCTCAGGCTCTTAGGAGCCCAGGCGTAATTCAATAAACATCAATGAATCCCCCTCAGGTTGGGACCATCTAGTACTAAAAAAAGTATATGCAGTTCAGATTAGAATTTAGATATTATTATAAATAATATTATTATTAATCTTTTATATATATGTAATAATATAGCATTATCACAGGTTAGTTTGGTGCATATATTATAAAAAAGTATTATAAAAAACTTTATAGCTTATAGTTAGGTATATGCAGTTTTGGTTTAGTTTAAGGTATTATAAATTATAAATTATGTTTTTTTAAATATATGTAATTAAATAGTATTGTCCCAGGTTAGTTTAGTGCAAGATTTATAAAAGTAGTTCTAGAAAAAAATACTTATATCATTTTGCCATAAAAGCAGCAGAAAAAAGTTTAGACTGGCCTGCCAGTTGGGATGCATGAGCACCCAGAAAGAAAGCCAGAATGCTAGTAGCATTGTCACTGTACAATGTTGTATGGAGCTGCAAAATAGGAATTAATGACTTGTTGGTATAGAATGAGCATGAAAAGAAACCTAAAAATGAACCAAAATGAAAACTACTTCAGACACTGAAGTCTTGCTGCAGGGGATCATACCATAGGGTTAAGTTCTACAGGGTTGCCAGTAAGTAAGTTCAATAAAATTGTATATACAATGGGGTGATTCCTTGCTTGAAAATTGTGGATGTAAGGCCACAAGATCCCAGTATATTGATGAAAAATAGTTGCAATGATAGATTTAAGTTTCCAGAAGTTTCTTGCACATTAAATTCAGTTAACAATGGTGAGATTAATTATACTTATCAAAACTAGAATGCTCATCCAATGTTGGGACTGATAGTCCACCCAGTTAATGCTATCAGAACTTTGGCTAGAAGAATATAATTAAAGTAAAAAATGGGTTTTAGCAGTAATTTATTGTAGAGAAAAAAAAAAGTAAATTGACCAACAATTTCCTCAGTATGATGCAACTGATTAACTAGTGTTCAATTGTAGTGGGTCCAAGAAGGAATTGGGTCTCTCAAATTTGACTTAACCTAGTGAATTTTTGGAAAAGGAAGCAGATAATCTCAATTAGAACTGACATCAAAGGATTCAGCAGCATGCCAAGTTACTGTCAGTTTGAACTCAAATGCCTTATTTGAGGATTAACTTTATTTTCATTGGTTGGTGTGACAGCATCTGAGCTGATGAGCAATGGGAATTCCTCAGGGCTACCCCATGTAGGGGTGGTCCCAATTAGTTAGAAATGGGTTTGTGATGCTAACCTACCCATACCCAGTCGCTGGGGCATTTGTTGATCTAAATAAGTTATGTCAGCTGAAACTTATAATTTATTAGAAAGGGGTTTTAAACTGTCTGCAATAGTTTCTGAAAATACCATCTGCACATTGGGGATCATCCCCGCCACTTTTGAAAGGTGGTTGGCATCAGCAATCATACTGCTGGCTAAGTCAAAACTTTCAGCACTTCCATCCAATAAATCAATATTTGTCCCTTTTTATTCAAAAAATGAGAAGATTGCCTGATCCACGCATGGAGGATGTTCCCCTGGACTTACACATTTATGTATAAGTACTAGCGGAATACCTGTGCTTTGCTACAGAGTTTATAGCTTACATATAATTTGAATTATTATTTTAAATTTTTTTTACTATAGATAACTATTAACTACTCAGCAAAACCCATTTTTCTTTTCAGATTAACAAGGTATTATAAACTAAATTGAGTAAACCCAGTTGACTATTGAATTAACCAAAAACTACCAACCACTCAGTTAAAGTTATAACTAATTAAAATTAGTAATTAAATCAAATTACTAAGCACCCACTATAACTTTTTAAAATTATTAAATCTATCAAAAAGCTTTAGCCAAAATCAAAAATAACCTATTGTGTCAACTAAAAACTGCTTACCACCTGGCCAAATAAATTTAATCCTATCAAATCAAATAATTATTATCAAACCAAACTAATACTTAAAACTAAGTAAGCTTAACAAATCAACTATAGCTACCAACAATTAGATAAAACTTATTATACTGTCAAATTGACCAAAAACTACTAAACACTTATCCAAACCAAAACTGAACCTTTTGAATCAACTAAAACACACTACTTATCAGCCAAACCTAATTAACTATTGAATCAACCACAAACCACAAACTAACCTTAAACTAATTAAACTTATTAATTCAATTAATTACCAACCTATTATCAAAATCAATTAAATCTTTAAGATAAACTAAATATTTATCCACTTGCAAAAGCATACTAAAACTATCACTGAATTAACTAAAAACTACCATCTACTCAACCAAAATCATTTAGATTCATCAAATTTGGCTGATTAATAACTAAGCCATAATCCAAAACAAATTCAGAAATGGTATAAAACTAGTATTCTGCAAATTTTTTTGTTGACAGTCAAATTGTGATTCTATAATCTGAAGTTGATACCTTAACCTAGTAATATTGAATTTGCAATTTTGAAGTCTAATTTAAAATAGTATAAAATAAGATCCCACTAATTAGATCAATGATAGATCAGAAAAACTTTTAAATATATATAGTATAGCCTATTATATGATAAAAAGTGATAAAAAAAGTAATTGCGCAATAAGTTAAACTACCAATCTTTAATATAATTTAGGTTTAAAGTTAAAAAGCTAAACTAATTATGCTAGGTTAGGTACTTTAAATCAATGCAATTTCTGATTTAAAGTGTTAATTTAAATTAACTTGTTAATTAGTAAAATACCACTAACTTATTTAATAAAACTATCTAAAATATTTAATAACCCAAATATCTAATTTTTTCAGCTGTGACAAAAACCAATTTCTATTAAAAACATATAAAAATTTCATTAGTTACATATAAAACTTTTTTATTTTAACATAAAAATTAAAAATCTTTATTATTGCATATCTACAGTATCTAGTGAATATCTATGTAAAGTTTTATCTTTCTAGGCCTTATCATTGTTAAGATACAGTGATGAGTAAGTGTTTGAGCTTTAGCAAATATATTATAGTTATCAATTAGGCTTGGGGTTAGAGTATTATTTTAAATTTTATTATATGTAATTTTTTATTTACGTAAATATATAACATTGTCCTGGGTTAGTTTAGCATATGTTCAAAAGTATTAGGAAATAATATATTTATATCATCTATATACAAATATATATAGTTAGGGTTAATTTAGGGTATTATAGATTATATTATATTATGATTATAATATATAAATATATAGCATTGTTTTAGGTTAGTTTGTTATGAATATAATAGTAATATTGTGAAAAATATTTATATAGTTTAGTATAAGAATATACAGTTTGAGGGCTTTTCTTTCTTTTAACAATCACTTTAGTTGCTACAATTCGATTTGAACAGCAAATTTGGATACTTATACATTGGAAAAATGGGTGACTTCAATAAAAAATAATACAACATGGGTGAGCATCGCGGCAAGTGGTGCGCTTAATGGTGCAACTAAGGGCAAGAAACGCCCTGGAGGGGGACCAGGAACCCAAGCCATAAAAAAATTGCAAACTCAGACACTATCTGGGTTAATAGTATTTACTGTAAAGCATGTGCAATACATGTACATTCAACTCACCCAACCTTTGTCAAAGGTGGAACATGGGATCAGACTCTTCCTTGGGGATGAGTCACTGACCCTGTGGGAGAAAACATGTGAGGCACAGCCCTCACTTTTCCCTCATGCGGTGTATGTAGCTACCAACAACATGGGCTGTGGCTGGATCAATATTGGTTTTGAAACAGCCAATGAAGCCAATGCCGCAGCTTTATCTGTGTGGAAATTGCCCTCCCTGAGGGCAAAAATTGTGCGCACCGCATGCACCAAATGGAACAAAGCAAAAACTTTGTTCATCTCCTTTAACTCGCTCCCCACCAACCTTCCTCATAAGGTAATCAAGGAGCTCCGCAAAGGTCTTGTGGCCTAAGGAGAAATCCAATAAATTGAATTACAGCAATTTCGCTTAATGCCTGACCTGGCATGGGCAAAGCTATCACTGTAAAAACCCCTTCCCAGAAGTGGAAGAGGACTATCCAGAATTCCTTGTGCAGCAGAATTTCACTCTGCAGATGGGGGCCAGTTGGCTGCATTCTGAGCTACATTGGAACGCGAACCACCCATTTGCAACCACTGTGGCTCACTGGGCCACAAGGAACATGCATGCCCTGTTAAAGAGGGCTTAATGGAAAATGATTTTTGTGAAGAAGCTATGGACGAAGATAATGAAAACTTCGCCAAAATGACTGATGGCCACCACCTATTCCGCTGGGGTGAAGATGGACTATACTCCATCGTGGACCCAGTTACAAGTAAACAGCGTTAAGCAGCACAAAAAGCCTACAAGAAAGAAGCGGCAGAAGCGGCGGCACATGTGGAATCCAACATTAACCACGGACAAATTTGGGAAGATAAGTCAGATATTCACCAAACCAACCAATCATAACAATATGCCCAGGTCAAAAATTTTTCACAGTAACCAGACTGAGCCACAAAGCGTCATCAGTCATGCACATACTGAGGAACAATGCAAATTGCAATTTGGGTGAGAATGCGGTGCACAATGCAACAAAGTTGAACCTAAAAAAATATAAAATCTAATCAACAACCCACATCAAATCAACATGCGACCTGTGCAGGAAAAGTTGATGCAAGTGCAAAAAACTGCAATTCCCTTGAATCATTGGGTCAGATCAAGAGAACCAACAATGGCATAGAAAGAGTTGGAGTACAGACGCGGAGCATGGCCAAAATGAGCCGCGGTGGGATAGGACCAGAGGCTCTCTCAACTGCTCCTGAGGCGCCGCGGGCGCCTCAGTGTCAATAGGGACATTAAATATCGCGGGAGCCAGGGCTCATATGTCCCAAGCCAAAAAGCTGGCATTCCTGCAAAAACCTCTTGTAGACATCTTGGCCATCCAAGAAACCCACTGCCTACATGGGGAAGAAGAATCCTGGTCAACCAGGGTCGCACCATCACAATCCTTAAGGACGTCTCACTGTGGAGTGATAGTCCAAAACAACAAAAAATTGAAATTACAAATTCACCACCACACTTGCACGGTCAAGTCCTGGTAGCAACAATTACATGCCAAGATGAAATAATTTCGTTAGCATGTATCTATGCACTGTGCACTGCAACTGAGAGAAAAAGTTTTTGAATAAAATTTCTACTCTCACCCTCCCACCAGATATCATTATGTTAGGCGATTTCAGCTGCTGGGATAACCCCAATACAGATTGATGGCCTAATCCCAGGGGATATACACCTGGACACATTGAATATCGCACAATGAAGGCATCTCTTGGCTTACAGGATGCTCTTCCCCCCAATTCACCAATCCTTCCCCATATGACAAGACCCAACATATGTGAGGGACTGCTCATATCGATGAGTCATATTGACCACATCCTCATCCCACAATCCCATCACTCAAGAATCTCCAAATTTACAACAAAAAAGATCAATTTTTCTGATCACCGATTAGTTACGGTGCATTTAGCACCAACCCAATCCCACACACAGGTGTCGCCTTGGAGAAAGCTTCACCCAGAAAATATAAGATAGCCTGAGATATCTGACTGGGTTGAAAACAAGGCTACAAACCCAGAATTAACAGCCCTATTCACATTAGATCACATTAGAACATGGGAAAATTTCAAAAAAGATTTAATCAACAAAACCTGACATATTGCATCATGCAAATACACCGCGGACACAGCCACAATCAAGCATACCTTGGCAGAACTGGACCAGGAAATAAATACTCCGTGATCTGGATATAGCCCTAATTGGGGACGCAAATGGGCAGAAATTTCAGCCTGACTTAACAATCTTATCTTTGAACACCAACACAGAATCAAAGTATCAAACAAAGGTAAGTTCATACAGGAAGGCAAAACCTGTTTGACATACTTTTTCCGCCAACTCCACTCCTGTGGAAACCAGCCCACGTGCACACAGGCCCGCGAGACCAACAGCACCGTGGCAACTGACCCTGAGGAGGTCAGGGCGGAAGTACACCGCTATTACACCAAATTATATTACAATATGCCAACAGATCCACAAAAAATTAAAGAATTTATTCAAACTGCCAAGACACAAAGTACACCACCAAATTACAATATACTATCCCTTATCACATGGGCGGAGCTTTGGGAAACAATTCACGGTGCACCACGTAGGAAAATGCCAGGGCCTGATGGGATACCCTACAAATTTTACAAAATATATCTTTAACAAATCGCCCCCCTCCTATTGGCGTCTATGAACCAGAGTTTGTTGGAAACACGCCTATTACCAGGAGGCCATGAATCCTACGTTATAACCTTGTATAAAAAGGGTGATAAGCTTGACCTGGCCAACTGGCACCCAGTTGCACTCTCCAACACTGACACAAAAATTCTAACAAAAATTCTAGCAGCTAGATTAGGCGCAATTGCATCTGACGTCCTATCACCCAACCAATTTGGGTTTATACCAGGGCGTTCAATATGGAACAACATACACCCTGTTGCAAACATTTTCTAATCCAAAGAAACTGATGCCCTGGTCTTCTTGGATCAGTAAAAGGCGTATGACCGTGTTAGCTGGCCATACCTAAAAGAATGTCTAAATGCCTTCAAACTCCCACCAAGATTCATAAAATGGGCGATGCTCCTAACAGAATCTGCAACCATGGCTGTATGCGGCCATGGATTCCTAACAAACAAGATTAAACCACACAGAGGACTCAAACAAGAGGATCCCCTAAGCCCACTGCTATATAATTTCAGCTTTGACCCGCTCCTCCGAGTAACTGACTCACGTCTCATGGGGATAACCGCACAAGGACAACCAACAGTCAAGATACTGGCCTTTGCAGATGACTGCGTAGCAGGTATAGCAAACAATGAAGATGCCCGACAGCTGGAACACACTCTAGAGGAATAAACCAAGGTGAGCAATGCATCGCTCAACAAAAGGAAGACAAAAATCATCCTCTTAGGCAAATACACAAACAATTGGGCCACAACATCAGAACCTCACACCAACACACGAAGAAAAAACCCAATTATATTACCCTTTGCAACATCTCCTACCACCACTCCTGTCGGACACTTTGGAATCTGGCTAGAATCAGGGGGATATGCTAATGAGACAATGGAAAGTAACCTGTTATGACGGGTATCCAAACGCGTCGCCTCCCTCAAGGAAAGAACCCCAGGATTAACAGGACGAGTTACAGTTGCTAACTCGCTCATCCTCCCAATACTGTGGTACCAGGCCCATGCGATAGCCTTCTCACCTACCTTTATAACCTCAATTCGCGCGCTTATCCAGGGCTGGCTGCGGCCCAGCTCTCACCCTCCTATACGGATGGAAACACTATTTGGCCCACGCTCAAGCGGAGGCATGGGACTAATAGATTTTGAGAGCCATGCCAATCACATCCTAGGTACCTGGATAAAGGAAATCCTTGCTCCAAACCTCTCGCAACAACATTGGTCCAGAGCAGCAAGGACTAACTTTGCACAGGCGCTCAAATTAACTAACCCACATATCCCACTTAGACTACTTTCACACCTTGCCAAGCACTCTACTGCAACGGGTCCGCATGGAACCTCCCCTCATTTCAAACATATTCTCTAAACTATCTGCATGTATGGGATGGACCATAGAGAACGTGGGTACTATACAGGGAAGGGGACGACCCAGCCCCCAATTCAAATTAATAAACCCAGAAAACCACCCCCAGAGGGATATGCTCGCAACAACCCCAAACATAGCTAGGATAGAATACCTAGATATGCTGGACATTCCCTATGATCTAACCACACAGAAAGCAATGTGGAAAATGACTCACCACCCACTCCTACAACCAAGGATAAGAGCAAACGCCTGGCGCTGTTTGAGAAGGACCTATAGGATGGCGGACCGCTCCAACTCCCTCCACAAAACATGTGCAGTATGTTGAGGGAAGGATCCCTACATCACCGCCTAGAAACATGCCCCCAACCAAAGCTATATGGCAGAAAGTCGCACGCCTGCTCAAGATTCAAAACGAACAGGAATTCTCAATATCAAAGAGTATCTTCGCGCTCCAGATTGAGTCACCAATCCCATCTACACTCCGCTCCCTAATAATACCCATTGCAATGTGGACAATACACACAATTGCATTAGATGCGTTCAAGGGAACAGTCCCAACCATTCATGGGATTATTAACAGATTTCATGTCCACTTACTAGAGCACTTCCAAGCCTGGCTCTATGGATATATGAGACCAAGACAAAAAGCGCTCATAGAATCATGGTTTCCACTCTGGTTCCTCCACACAGACCCTTTCCTTCACACCTGCTCCATAGCAGGGGAAACCCCCTCGGAGTAGTGCACCAACCCCCATACCTGGAAGTCCCGCTGGCAACAGGGGTAAATTGAGTACCCTGGGGTGCCCAATTTTTATATTTGTTAGTTATTCTCTTAGTTTCACATATATTCGGTAATGTCTGTCCCCTGGTCAGCTTACCTTGGTTAAACAAATTATATGCTTTAAAAGGGATGATACCCAGTAGTAGAGTATTTACTCAATATCACTGCCTCTCTAAAATTGATTCCTATAGTAAACTTTGGATATAAAATAATTATAACTGTGTTGGAGTTGCACACCAATGCCCCAAACTGAGCTAGCAAATAGTAAGATGATCATAAATTCTATGACCTATATATACTACATTTGGAGGTTTTCAAGGTTTTATCTTTTCCATTTCTTTGATCTCTTAATTGGTGTGGTATCATCCCCAAGTTGGCCCACCTCAAATAAATTTCATATATATAAAATATGCAATAAACTTACCTAGGACAATGCTATATATTTAATTTTTTTCTTTCTCATAACAATTACTTTAGTTACTACGATTTGATTCAAACAGAAAATTTGGATAATCACACACAGGAAATATGGGTGACTTTATTAATAAATATAATACAACATGGGCGAGCGTTGTGGTGAGTGGTGTGCTTAACGGTGCAACTAAGGGCAAGAAACGCCCTGGAGGGGGACCATGAACTCAATCCACAAAGAAATTGCAAACTCAGACACCATCTGGGTTTATAATATTCACTGTAAAGCACGCGCAATATATGTACATTCAGTTCAACCAACCCTTGTCAAAGGTAGAGCACAGGGTCAGACTCTTCCTTGGGGATGAGTCACTGACCCTGTGGGAGAAAACATGTGAGGCACAGCCCTCGCTTTTCCCTCACGCAGTGTATGTAGCCACCAACAACATGGGCTGCAGCTGGATCAATATTGGTTTCAAAACAGCTGATAAAGCTGATACCGCATAAAAAGTCTGTGTGGAAATTTCCCTCCCTGAGGGCAAAAATTGTGTGCATCGCGCGCACCAGATGTGACAAAGTGAAAACTTTGTTCATCTCTTTCGGCTATCTCCCCACCAACCTTCCTCATAAATAATTAAGGAGGAGCTCCGCAAAGGTCTCATGGCCTATGGAGAAATTCAGCAACTCGAATTACAGCAATTTCGCCTGATGCCCAACTGGTGCATGGGCAAAGCTATTGCTGTAATCAACCCCTTCCCAGAAGTCAAAGAGGACTTATCCAGAATTTCCCCGCACACCAGGATTTCAATTCGCAGATGGGGGCCAGTCAGCTGCATTCTGAGTTACACCAGAACGCGCACCGCCCATTTGTAACCACTGTGGCTCACTGGGCCACAAGGAACATGCATGCCCTGTGAAAGAGGGTTAATGGAAAATGATTATTGTGAGGAAGCAATGGACAAAGATAATGAAAACTTCGCCAAAATGACTGACGGCCACCACCCATTCCGCTGGGGTGAAGATGGACTATACTCCATCGTGGACCCAGTTATAAGCAAACAACGTAAAGTGGCACAAAAAGCCTGCAAGTGAGCAGCAGCTGAAGCAGCAGCACACGCGGAGTCCGCCATTAACCCCAGACAAATTTGGGAGGATATTTCAGATATTCACTTAACCAACAAATCAGAACAATATGCCCAGGTCAAAAATTTTCACAGTAACCTTACTGAGTCACAAAGTGACATCAGTCATGCACATACTGAGGAACAATTCAACTGCAATTTAGGTGAAAATGTGGTGCACAATTCACCAAAGTCAAACCTCAAAAATATAAAATCCAATCAACAATCTGCATGAAATCAACATGAGACCTGTGCGGAAAAGTTGATGCAAATGCAAAAAACTGCAATTCCCTTGAATTATTAGGTCAGATCAAGGGAACCAACAATGGCATAGAAAGAGTTGGAGTACAGACGCGGAGCATGGCCAAAATGAGCCGCGGTGGGATAGGGCCAGAGGGCCCTCCCAACCACTCCTGAGGCGCCGCGGGCACCTCAGTGTCAATAGGGATGCTAAACATTGTGGGAGCCAGGGCTCATATGTCCCTAGCCAAAAAGCTGGAATTCCTGCAAAAACCTCTTGTAGATATCTTGGCCATCCAAGAAACCCACTGTCTACAAGGGGAAGAAGGATCCCGGTCAACCAGGGTCGCACCATCACAATCAGTATGGACATCTCACTGTGGGGTGATCATATGAAACAACAAAAAATTTAAAATTACAAATTCGTCATCACACTTGAACGGTCAAGTCCTGATAGCAACAATCACATGCCAAGAGGAAGTAATTTTGATAGCATATACCTATGCACCGTGCACTGCAACTGAGAGAAAACAATTTTTTTAAACATTCCTACTCTCACCCTCCCACCAGATACTATTATGTTAATCGATTTCAACTGCTGGAATAACCCAAATATAGATCAATGGCCTAATCCCAGGGGATACCCAACTGGACACATTGAATTCCGCACAATGAAGGCATCTCTTGGCTTACAGGATGCTCTTCCCCCCAGTTCACCACTCCTTCCCCACATGATGCAGCCCAACATACGCGAGGGAGCGCTCATATCAATGAGTCATATTGACCACATCCTCATCCCGCAATCCCACTGATCAAGAATCTCCAAATTTACAACAAAAAAGATCAATTTTCTGACCACCGATTGTTTACAGTGCAGTTAGCTCCAACCCAATCCCACACACAGGTGTCACCTTAGAGAAAGCTTCACCCAGAAAATATAAAATTGCCCAAGATATTTGACTGGGTCAAAAACAAGGCTATGAACCCAGAATTCACAGCCCCCTTCACCTCAGATCCCATTACAACATAGGAAAAATTCTTAAAAAGGATTTAATCAACAAAACCTGACATCTTGCATCGCGTAAGTACACCACAGACATGGCCACAATCAAGCATACCTTGGCGGAACTAGACCACATGGAGATAAATACTCTGAGATCTGGCTATAGCCCCAACTGGGGATGCAAATGCGCAGAAACATCTGCCTAACTTAACAATCTCATCCTCAAATACCAACACTGGTCAAAGTATCGAACAAAGGCAAGTTCATAAGGGAAGGTGAAACCTGTTTGACATTTTTTCCACCAATTCCACTCCTGCGGAAACCAGCCCATGTGCACACAGGTCCGCAAGACCAATGGCAATATGGCAACAGACCCTGAGGAGGTCAAGGCGGAAGTACACCGCTATTACACCAAAATTATATCGCGAAATGCCAACAGTTTCACAAAAAATTAAAGAATTTATATAAACTGCTGAGATACAAAGTACACCACCAAATTATAACATACTATCCCTAAATACATGGGAGAAGCTTTGGGAGACAATTCGCGGTGCACCACATAGGAAATGCCCAGGGCCTGATGGGATACCATATGAATTTTACAAAAATATTTTTAACAAATCGCCCCCCTCCTATTGGCGTCTATGAACCAGAGCTTGTTGGAAACACGCCTATTACCAGGAGGCCATGAGTCCTACGTTATAACCTTGTATAAAAAGGGTGACAAGTTGTACCTGGCTAACTGGCGCCCAATTGCACTCTCCAACACTGACACAAAATTTCTAACAAAAATTCTAGCAGCTAGATTAGGCGCAATTGCGTCTGACGTCCTATCACCCAACCAGTTTGGGTTTATACCAGGGCGTTCAATATGGAACAACATACACCCTGTTGCAAACATTTGCCAATCCAAAGCAACTGATGCCCTGGTCTTCTTGGATCAGGAAAAGGCGTATGACCGTGTTAGCTGGCTATACCTAAAAGAATGTCTACGTGCCTTAAAACTCCCACCAAGATTCATAAAATGGGCGATGTTCCTAACAGAATCTGCAACCATGGCTGTAAGCGGCCCTGGATTTCTAACAAACAAGATTAAACCACATAGAGGACTCAACAGGAGGATCCCCTAAGCCCACTGCTATATAATTTCAGTTTTGACCCACTCCTCTGAGTAACTGACTAATATCTCATGGGGATAACTGCACATGGACAACCAACAGTCAAGATACTATACCTTTGCGGATGACTCGTAGTTTGTATAGCAAACAATGAAGATGCCCGACAGCTGGAATGCACTCTAGAGGAATAAACCAAGGTGAGCAATGCATCGCTCAACAAAAGAAAGACAGAAATCATCCTCTTAGGCAAATACACAAACAATTGGGCCACACACTAGAACCTCACACCAACACACGAAGAAAAACCCAACTCATTTTACCCTTTGCATCACCTCCCACCACCACTCCTGTCTGACACCTTGGAATTTGGCTAGAATCTGGGGGATATGCTAATGAGACAATGGAAAGTAACCTGTTATGACGGGTATCCAAACGCGTCGCCTCCCTCAAGAGGAGAACCTCAGTACTAACAGGACGAGTTACAGTTGCTAACTCGCTCATCCTCCCAATACTGTGGTACCAGGCCCATGCGATAGCCTTCTCACCTACCTTTATAACCTCAATTCGCGCGCTTATCCAGTGCTGGCTGCGGCCCAGCTCTCACCCTCCTATACGGATGGAAACACTATTTGGCCCATGCTCAAGTGGAGGCATGGGACTAATAGATCTCAAGAGCCACGCCAATCACATCCTAGGCTCCTGTATAAAGGAAGTCCTTGCTCCAGACCTCTTACAACAACATTGGTCCAGAGCAGCAAGGACTAACTTTGCACAGGCGCTCAAATTAACCAACCCACATAGTCCACCCAGACTACTTTCATACCTTGCCAAGCACCCTACTGCAACGGGTCCACATGGAACCTCCCCTCATTTCAAACATATCCTCCAAACTATCTGCCGTATGGGATGGACCATAGAGAACGTGGGTACTATACAGGGAAGGGGACGACCCAGCCCCCAATTCAAATTAATAAACCCAGAAAACCACCCCCAGAGAGATATGATTGCAACAACCCCAAACATAGCTAGGATAGAATACCTAGATATGCTGGACATTCCCTATGATTTAACCACACAGAAGGCAATGTGGAAAATGACTCACCACCCACTCCTACAGCTGAAGATATGAGCAAACGCCTGGTGCTGTCTGAGAAGGACCTATAGGATGGCGGACCATTCCAATTACCTCCACAAAACATGTGCAGTATCTGGAGGGGAAGGATCCCTACATCACCGCCTAGAAACATGCCCTAACCAAAGCTATATGGCAGGAAGTCGCATGCCTGCTTAAGATCCAAAACGAACAGGAATTTTTGATATCAAAGAGCATCTTTGTGCTCCAGATCGAGTCACCAATCCCATCTACCCTCTGTTCTCTAATAATAACCTTTGCAATGTGGACAATCCAAACAATTGCATTAGATGCGTTCAAGGGCACGGTCCCAATTATTCATGGGAATATTAACAGATTCCATGTCCACTTACTAGAGCACTTCCAAGCCTGGCTCTATGGATATATGAGACCAAGACAAAAAGCGCTCATAGAATCATGGTTTCCACTCTGGTTCCTCCACACAGACCCCTTACTTCACACCTGCTCCATAGTAGGGGAAACCCCCTCAGAGTAGCGCACCAACCCCCCATACCAGGCAGTCCCGCTGGCAACAGGGGAAACTTGAGTACCCTAAGGTGCCCAATTCTATATTTGTCAGTTATTTCCTTAATTTTACGTAAACTCAGTTTGTCAATCCCCTGGTCAGCTTGCCTTAAATAAATAGGAAAATATGCTAAACTAACCAAGGACAATATTATATATTTACTCAAATAAAAATTTACATATAATAAAAATAGAAAATAATACTCTAACCCCATGCCTAATTGTATATCTCAATATATTTGCCAAAGCTCACTCATTCAATCTTCACTGTGTCTTAACAATGATAAGGCCTAGAAAGATAAAACTATGCATAGATATTCACTATATACTGTAGATGTGCAATAATAAAGATTTTTTTAATTTTTATGATAAAATAAAAAGTTTGTATATTCTAATTGAAAATCTTATATGTTTTTTAATGGAAATTGGTTTTTGTTACAGCTTCAAAGTTAAAATTTGGTTGATTTAATATTTTAAATAGTTTTATCAAGTAGTTAGTGGTCATTTACTAATTAATAAGTTAATTTGAATCAACACTTTAAATCAAGAATATATTTAATTTTAAATACACTTAACCTAGCATAATTAGCTCAGCTTTTGACTCTAAACTTAAAATTATTTAAATATCAGTAGTTTGAATTGTTGCACAATTACTTTTTTGTCATTTTTCTATTATCTAAAAGGCTATAATACACATATAAAGTTCCCTGATCTATCAATGATCTAATTAGTGGGATCTTATTTGATACTATTTTTACATTAGACGTTCAAATTTGCAAATTAAATATTACTAAGTTAGAAGCTTTTCTCTCTCATTTCAAAAACTTTTGCAACATATTCAATTCAAGTCTGATTCTATTTTGATAATTTCACAGAGGAGATTAGTCAGCGCCCATGTCAGGGAGCAGTTGGGCAAGTAAGGTAAGAGGAGCAGGTGGTAGGCCTGCGGCCTCAAACGTTCAAAATGCCCTGGAGAAACTGGCAGAATAGAAAAAAATATAAAAAAAACTGGCAGTCACTATTTCCCCAGAAATCCTCGCTTGGCAAGCACGATGCAACCAGTACATTAACACGCCGCACTCCCAACCACTCTCATCGGTGGAATATGGAGTCTGTGTGTTTCTGGACATCCAACAAACAGCTCTATGGGAAAAATTTTGTGGGGATGTGCACACTTTTTTCCTAACTGCAGTGTACATCACACCTCACTCCATGTCACGTGGTTGGCTGGACCTCAGTTTCAAAAACAAGGGGGCAGCAGATGAAGCTGCTGCAGTGTGTGTAGTGATCAACCTCCCTGAAGGGCAATGGGTCATCAAAACCAAACGCACCAGATGGACAAAATCCAACCAAATTTTCCTCGCGGTTATCTTTTTGCCTACTATGGTAAAACGTGCCATTTTGGAGCAGCACCTGAAAGATGGCCTCACCGTTTATGGCGAAATACAATCTTTCAAGATGCAACACTTTACGCTCATGCCACACTTGTGCACTGGCAAAGCCATTGCAGTTCTGACCTCAACTGAGGAGATCGCAAAGGACCTAACCCAGATCCCGCACTCCACTTATATCAATATTGAAGGGCATACCACCCACCCTTTCCGGGTAACTGTGGACAGCGCGCCCCCCATCTGCACCCACTGTGACATGTTCAGCCATAAGGCACACGCATGCCCCACCAAGGAGGGCGTCACATTCCAAGAGCACCCCTCAGCGGCCATGGCCAGCAGAGAGGCGCACTACAAACCAACTGCAAGCACCAAAGAGGCTTTCCCGTGGGGAGCACAAGGCTGCTACCTACTGGTAAAACCTAATTCCCTGCAAGAGCAGAAGAAGACCAAGCAGGCCTGCAGGGCCACGGCCAAGGAAGTGGCCAAAGTCACCACTGCTATCCCACACTCCCAACACCAGGAGGACATCAAGACCTTTGTGGCAGAAGCAACTCGGGAACCCATCAACCAATCAGATTGGGATGCCCATGTTGATTGGGCCACCCAATCTGAGGATCCAATGGGTGACTCAATTTCACCTAATCTTTGTAACCAAGCTCCGGTGGAAACTGACTTGGGGTCCAATCTACCTGAAAATTTTTTTTGACCCAATCATTGGTGCACCAAACTCATCTGCACCACAAAATATTCGTTTGACGTTGGGGAAACAAAAAGTGAAGGCAAAAGCCAATGCAAACCTTTCTGCTAAATTCAACAAAACTACTGATAGCATTGCTGCAAACACCCATGCTGCCATGAAGGCCCATGGGGATCTAGAGGAGGCTAGTGGGCCTGGGTGCCCACCCCCTCACACCTAAGGTGCAATGGGGGAAACCTTCATTTTAGGTATGTTGAATATCGCCGGACTCAAGGCCTTGCCGTCCCAGGCTAAGAAAACTGAGTTTTTTACAAAAAAAATTTATCCATGGATATCCTGGCCATCCAGGAGTCCCACTGTCCATGAGGTTCCGAGGATTCTTGGAAAACCATGCTCCTCCCATCCCTATCCTTTTGGTCAGAGCACTGTGGGGTGCTAGTTCAGAAAAACAATTTTTCAAATTTTTATCGTCAAAATCCTTCCTCAATGGCTGAGTCCTCATTGTCACTTTCTTGTGGGCCAACGTGGCACATGCTATCATCAACATCTATGCCCCAACCTGTGCATGAGAACGTCAGGAATTTTTCTCATCAGTCAAATCCCTCCCATTACCCCCAGACCCTTTTCATAGTCAGTGATATGAACTGTTGGCTAAACACACCAACGGACCATTGGCCTTCCTCCTCCCATGCCCCCCAGGGTCACATAAAACTTCGCGTTCTAAAGGCCACCCTTGGGTTAATGGATGCACTGCCATGGTGAGCCCCGCTACTTGAAAACATGACGCAACCCCACATCCACAACGGCCAACTAAGGTCCATGACCCGCATAGATCTTATCCTTATGGCGGCGAAATTCCTACCCCACATTTCCCACTTCCAAACAACAAAAATTTAATTCTCCAACCACCAGCTGGTCTCAATAACCTACCACCTACCTGTCACAGTGGCTAAGGCCCCACATTGGTGCAAACTCTGCCCTCCCAAACTTGCATCGTCAGGATTTTCAATTGGGTGTAATCTGCAACTTTGGCAAAAGAGTTTGTTACACCGTTTTGCGCGGAACCCATCTCCACATGGGAAGCCTTCAAAGAGGATACCATCCGCCACTCTCACTACCTCTCCTCCCGAGGCTCATGAGCCACATAAGCCATCATCTCGCGCACTCTGGCAGAGTTGGCACACCTGGAGCCCAACATCCCAGCCACAGGATACAGCCCTGCTTGGGGCCAGAAGTGGGCGGAGGCAGCCGCCCACCTCAACGCGCTAAAAAGGCAACACAAACATCGGGTTTGTGTTCAGTACAGGGCCAAATGCATTACAGAGGGCGACAAGTGCACCACATATTTTTTTAAAAAAATTTCACACCATGCCAGAGCGTGGCCTGAACACAGGTGTGAAGATTGGATGATTCCATCGCGGATACGCCAGCTGAAGTGGCAATCAAAATACAAAAGTATTACTCTGAGTTATACCAATCTGATCCAATTCAGCCAGCTGAAGTAGCAGAATTTCTCAACCAAACCCACATCCGCACCATTTCCTGATACCCAGAAATAATGAATTTGATTACTCTGAATGAACTATGGACAGCCATCCGTGCTGCACCAAACCGGAAATGCCCAGGCCCATATGGCATTCAATATGAATTCTATAAAAAGTACTTCAAATATATATCCCCACTACTGCTTGCCTCACTTAACCAGAGCCTTCTGGAAACGCGCCTCCTACCAGGAGGACAAGAGGCCTTCACCGTCACACTCTTCAAGAAAGGAGACAAGCTAGACTTAGCCAACTGGCGCCCCATTTCTTTAATTAACACGGATACAAAAATTTTAACAAAATCATGGCTAACCGTTTAGGGATTGTAGCATTGGCCACCATCTCCCCAGAACAATTCAGTTTCATACCCAGAAGGTCGATTTGGGATAACGTGCACTCTGTGGCTAATGCATGCTAGTCCACAGCCTCTGGGGCACTTTTATTCTTGGATAAACAAAAGGCCTATGTTAGTGGGATCATCTAGTACTAAAAAAAGGCCTATGATAGAGTAAACTGGGAATACCTCAGGGCCTGCCTCCATCAATTCCGCTTACCCCCTCGCTTCATCAACTGGATAATGCTGCTCACGGAATCTGCAACAATGGCAGTGCGTGGCCCTGGGTTCCTAACGGAAGTAGTCCGCCCTTAAAGGGGCTTGCGACAAGGGGACCCCCTCACCCACTCTTATACAACTTCAGCCTTGACCCACTACTTCAAAACGTGAATGCCCAACTCACTGGGGTCCATGTGCCAGGCCAAGCCCCAGTCAAGATGATGGCGTTTGCAGATGACTGTGTGGTTGAAGTGTCTAATGATAAAGATGCACGCTCACTTGAAGCTCTCATCCAGGAGTATTCCCGGGTAAGTAACGCTGCACTGAATGCTTCTAAAACTGAAATCATCCTGCTTGGTCGGTATCAAACCTGCTGGGCCCCAGCGACCAGTGCCCAGCCTGGCCCATCTGCTCGCACACGTGCTCGCCCTCCCTGCTCACCCCACACCACCCCACTGGTGCTCCCCATCATGCCACGCCCTACCATAGGGCTGGTCCGCCATCTGGGCGTGTGGGTGGAGGCAGGCGGGTATGCATCAGCAGTAATGGAGAGTCATATTCTAGACAACGTGACGAAGCGCATCGCCTCCCTCAGAGCCCACCCTACTTCCCTTACTGGCAGGGTTGTTTTAGCCAACTCTATGCTCCTCTCCAAAGTCTGGTTTGGAGCCCACGCCATTCCCTTCTCCCCAAGCTTTTTCAAATCCTTATATGCCCTGCTGCAAGGATGGCTTTGGTCAGGCCACCCACCACCAGTACAGCTAAAGGTCATGTTTGGCCCTCATCATCATGGAGGCATGGGCCTGCTTGACTTCAAAGCCCATGCTGCAAAGATCCTGGGCACCTGAATTGCGGCTGTCACCGCCCCTATGCTCCCCTACCAACACTGGTCCCGCGTGGCCCACTCCAACTTCTCCCGCGCCTTGGGCCTTAACAATCCATAGAACCCTCACTCCCTGATGATATACCTGGCTTCACACCCATTAGCCACAGGTCCTCACGGGACTAAAACCCACTACAAACGAATCCTCCTCTCCATGTGGAGCGCTGAGTGGAGAATTCGTATTAGTGGACACACAGCCCAGAGAGGCCGCCCCTCTCCTAAGTTCACACAAGAGGTACAGGGGCTACCCATCCAAGATGGCGTGATCCCCACACAGTCCCATGCCCTATCCAGGGTGGACTACCTGGACATGATGGACATCCCTTACTCCATTGAGACCCAAAAAACTATCTGGAAATATGCACACCATCCTCTGTTGCAGCCTCAAATCTGTTCCCATGTGTGGTACTGCCTGAGGCGGGTGTACCATATGGCTGAGTGCTCTAACGCTTTACACTCATCCTGCGCCATGTGTGGCCAGTATGGAACGCTGTTCCACCGCATGGAGAAGTGTCCTACCTCTAGAGTGATATGGCGCTAAGTTCAACGTCTTCTGGGCCAGGATCAAACACATCCCTTCAGTCTGTCAATAGATATGTTTGCTTTATCAATGGCCTCCCCCTTCCACCCTCCCTCCATGATCTGGTGGTTGCAATCGCCATGTGGACTATCTACACGATTGTCTTGGATGCCATCGCAGGCTCCACCCCCACCCTCCCAGAAGCTGTCCACAGATTCTGGTCTCATTTGCTGGACCACTTTCAGGTGTGGATGTTTAGATACCTCCCACTGAGTCGCTAACAGCTGGTCTCCTCCTGGTTCCCAGTTTGGTTCATCAAAAATAGGCCCTTTCCTCCACATGTGTTCAATTGTGGCTACGGCCCCCACACGTTCCCTCCCCTTCCCCATAAAGTGGCGTTCCCGCTGGCAACAAAAGATAACATCGCTTCTCTGGAGTGCCTTTCTGTTACTAAGTTTTGTCTCTTTTGGGTCAAATTTGGAAGTGTCCATCCCATGGTCAGCCTTCCTTGCAATAAATTTAAAATATTACTAAGTTAAGGTATTAACTTCATATCATAAAATTACTGATTGGCTGTCAACAAAATGATTGGCAGAATCCTAGTTTTATGTCATTTCTGCATTTATTTCAAAAAACAGATTAGTTATTAACTAGCCAATTTAATGATTAAAATGATTTTGGTTGAGATTGGTGATTTTTAGTTAATTCAGTGTTTGTTTAGATGTGCTTTTTACGAGTAGATGAATATTTAAAAAATTTGATAGATTAATTAATTTTGATAATTGGTTGATAACTAGTTGAATTGATAAGTTTAATTAGTTTATAACCAGTGGTAGAGTATGGACCCTCTACCACTGCCTCCTGAGTTTAATCCCAGTAATGGACTTTGGATAAGGCACGATTTTGACTGTGTTGGTTTTGTGCACCAATGCCCCAAACTGAGATAGCAGATAGCAAAGGCGGTCCATGGAGTTCCTGGCCTATCATATGCCATGCATGGAGGTTTTCTGGGTTTTATCCTCCTTTCATATTTTCTTCAATTCCCTAATCAGTGCGGTATCATCCCCAGGTTTGCCCACCTCATTAAAATTTATAAGTTTAATTAGTTTAGGGTTAGTTAGTGGTTTGTGGTTGATTCAATAGTTAATTAGGTTTGGCTGATAAGTAGTGTGTTTTAGTTGAACCAATAGGTTCAGTTTTGGTTTGGCTAAGTGGTTAGTAGTTTATAATTCAATTGCCAGTATAATAGGGTTTGGCTAATTTGTTGGTAGTCATAGCTGATTTGCTAAGCTTAATTAGTTTTAAGTATTAGTTTGGTTTGATAATACTTATTTGATTTGATATGATTATCTTCTATTTGGCCAAGTGGTTGGCATTTTTAGTTGATACAATAGGTTCAAATTTGGTTTTGGCTGAGTGCTTTTTGGTTGATTTAATGTTTTTAAAAAAATATAGTGGTTGCTTAATAATTTGTTTTAATATATTAATTTTAATTAGTTATAACTATAACTGAGTGGTTGGTAGTTTTTGTTGACTTAATAGTAAATGGGTTTAATTAAATAGTCAGTAAACTTAAGTTAATCTTATAAGCTTAATGGGTTTTTCTGAGTACTTAATAGTTATCTGTAGTATATTAAATTTAAAATAATAAATCAAATTATTTGTAAGCTATAAACTCTGTAGCAAAGCATAGAAATTTTACTAGTTTTTATATTTAAATAGTACAAGTATTTTTTCCTAAAACTACTTTTATAATATATGCTCTAAAATAACCTGATACAATGCTATATATTTACATATATATATAAAAATCTACCTAATAATACATATTTACTGCATTACTCATTGACTCACTGACATCCAAAACCTTTGAATATAATAGGTTCAATCTTTTTGGGTGAGTGGGTTTGAATTGGTGAATTTTATCAAATCTAAAATTATCAATCCTGATAGGTTCAATCTATTTGGATGAGTTGGTGACAATTGGTGAAAATTATCTAATAATTTACCATATTGCTCATCTGAAACTAATCAAATCTGATATGTTCAATCAATTTTGGGCAAGTGGGTGTGAATTGGAGAATATTATCAGATAATTCTTCAAATTGCTCACTTGAAACTTCACAAAAATCAGTTTTATAGTTTTAAGTAGATTAAGTGTTAGGACAATTAGCTCACCAGTCATGAGGGCAACAGCAAAGCTGTTAGTTTGAGTAGCTTAAAAGTAGTGCTGGCACAGCATATAGGCTACAATGTGAGCTCATCATATGATTAATTTCAAATACTGTAGCAAAGCATGGGTATCTGGATGATAGGTTTATATATTTTAAAAACCTGCCTAATTTGGTTCATTTAATTAATAAAGTACTTTTGGCAACTTAAGTAGAAGTTAATTTAGTAGTTTGGAAGATATGTCACATACTCAATGATTTTAAGTATAAAAAGATGTTTCAGATAGCAGATTGGTGTTACCTGATTGCTTCAATAGGTCTTTTTGTTTGAGCAAGTGGTTGATGGCTTTTGTTCAAATTGAAAGGACACAGTTTAGATTTGAGAAAGATGAGTTATTTGTTGATTTGATAAGCTCAGTTAGGTTTACTTGAGTGGTTAGTAGTTTTAAAGTTGTTTTGATAGAGCAATTAGATTTAGCTGAGTGGTTTTGTTTATCTATATTATAAAACCTAAATTTTATAATTTTAAAATCTGAAATTTTGTAGACACCATAGTAAAGCATGGGTAAATCAGATAGTAGTATATAGTTCATAATACCTTAACCTTAACCCTAACTATATACTTATAAATGACAATCTGAACATTTTTTCTGATACTATTTATAATTTATGATCCACACTAACTTAAGATAATGCTATATATTTTCATATATTTATATATATAACACAATATATAACTAACAATATCCTAAACTTTAACCAAAACATTATATACTTATTTAAATTTATTGCGGGGAAGGCTGACCATGGGACGGACACTTCCAAATATGACTCAGGAAAGATAAACTTAGTACCAGGGGAGGCACCCCAGAGAAGTGATGCTATCTCTTGTTGCCAGCGGGAACGCCACTTATGGGGAGGGGGAGGGAACGTGTGAAGGGGACGTAGCCACTATTGAGCACGTGTGGAGGAAGGGGTCTGATTTGATGAACTAGACTGGGAACCAGGAGGAGACCAGCTGTCAGCGACGCGGTGGGAGATATCCAAACATCCACGCTTGAAAGTGGTCCACCAATGAGACCAGAATCTGTGGACAGCTTCTGGGAGGGTGGGGGTGGAGCCAGCGATGGCATCCAAGACAATCGTGTGGATAGTCCACATGGCGATTGCAACCACCAGAGCACGGAGGGAGGGTGGAAGGGGGAGGCCATTGATGAAGCAAACATATCTCTTGACAGACTGAAGGGATGCGTTTGATCCTGGCCCAGCAGACGTTGGACTTCGCGCCATATCACTTTAGAGGTGTGCACTTCACCAGGCTGTGGAACAGCGTTCCATACTGGCCACACACGACACAGGATGAGTGTAAAGTGTTAGAGTGCTCAGCTGTACGATACACCCGCCTCAGGCAGTGCCACACATGGGAGCGGACTTGAGGCTGCAACAGAGGATGGTGTGCGTATTTCCAGATAGTCTTTTGGGTCTCAGTGGAATAAGGGATGTCCATCATGTCCAGGTAGTCCACCCTGGATAGGACTTGGGGTCGAATGGGGATCACGCCATCATGGATGGGTAGCCCCTGTACCTCTTGTGTGAACTGAGGAGAGGGGCGGCCTCTTTGGGTTGTATGTCCAATAATACGAATTCTCCACTCTTTGCTTTGCATGGAGAGTAGGATTCGTTTGTAGTGGGTTTTAGTCCCGTGAGGACCTGTGGCCGATGTGTGTGATGCGAGGTATTTCATCAGGGAGTGTGGGTTTGATGGATTGTTGAGGCCCAAGGCTCGGTAGAAGTTGGAGCAGGCCGCGCGGGACCAGTGTTGGGATGGGAGTGTAGGAGTGGTGATGGCCGCGATCCAGGTGCCCAGGATCTTTGCAGCATGGGCTTTGAAGTCAAGCAGGCCCATGCCACCATGATGATGAGGGCCAAACATGACCTCTAGCCGTACTGGTGGAGGGCGGCCTGACCAAAGCCATCCTTGCAGCAAAGCATACAGGGATTTGAAGAAGCTTGGGGAGAAGGGGATGGTGTGGGCTCCGAACCAGACTTTGGATAGGATCATAGAGTTGGCAAGAACAACCCTGCCAGTGAGGGTAGTAGGGTGGGCTCTGAGAGAGGCGATTCGCTTTGTCACGTTGTCCAGTATGTGGCACTCCATTACTACTGACGCGTATCCACCTGCCTCCATCCACACGCCCAGATGGCGTACCGGTCCTACGGTAGGACGTGGCACAAAGGGGAGCACCAGTGGAGCGGTGTGTGTTGAGTTAGTAAGGCGTGGACGTGGGCGAGCATATGGGCTGGGTTGGGAACTAATTGCTGGGTCCAGCAGTTCTGAAACCAGCCAAGGAGGATGATTTCAGTTTTGGAGGCGTTCAGTGCCGCGTTGCTTACCCAGGAATATTCCTGGATGAGGGCTTCAAGCGCACGTGCATCTTTGTTATTAGACACCCCCACCACGCAATCATCTGCAAATGCCATCATCTTGACTGGGGTTTGGCCTGGCACATGGACCCCAGTGAGGTGGGCATTCACATTTTGCAGTAGTGGGTCAAGGCTGAAGTTGTATAAGAGTGGGCTGAGGGGGTCCACTTGTCGCAGGCCCCTTTGAGGGCGGACTACTTCCGTTAGGAAGCCTGGGCCACGCACTGCCATTGTTGCAGATTCCGTGAGCAGCATCACCCAGTTTATGAAGCGGGGGTAGGCGGAATTGATGGAGGCAGGCCCTTAGGTATTCCCAGTTTACTCTATCATAGGCCTTTTGTTGGTCCAAGAATACAAGTGCCCCAGAGGCTGTGGACTGACACACATTAGCCACAGAGCGCACGTTATCCCAAATTGACCTTCTGGGGATGAAACCAAATTGTTCTTGGGAGATGGTGGCAGATGCTACAGTCCCTAAACGGTTAGCCATGATTTTGGTTAAAATTTTGGTGTCTGTATTTGTTAGAGAAATGGGGCGCCAGTTGACTAAGTCAAGCCTATCCCCTTTCTTGAAGAGTGTGACAGTAAAGGCCTCATGTCCTCTTGGTAGGAGGCGCGTTTCCAACAGGATTTGATTGATTGAGGCTAGCAGCAGTGGGGATATATATTTAAAATATTTTTGTAGAACTCATATGGAATGCCATCTGGGCCTGGGCATTTTCAGTTTGGCGCACCGCGAATGGCTGTCCATAATTCATTCAGAGTAATTAAATTCATTATTTCCGGGTATCAGAAAATGGTGTGGATATGAGCTTGGTCAAGAAATTCCGCCATTTCGGCCGACTGAATTGATTCAGCTCGGTATAACTTGGAGTAATATCTTTGCATTTGATTGCCACTTTGGCCGGTGTTTCCACAATGGAATTATCTGATCTTCGCACCTGTGTGCAGGCCATGCTCTGGTGTGGTGCGAAAATTTTTTTAAAGAAGTATGCGGTGCACTTGTCACCTTTAGTGATGCGTGTGGCCCTGTATTGGACACAAACCTGATGTTTGTGTTGCCTTTTGAGTGCGTTGAGGTGGGCGGCTGCCTCCGCCAACTTCTGGCCCCATTCAGGGCTATATCCTGTGGCTGGAATGTTGGACTCCAAGTGGGCCAATTCCACCAGTGCGCGAGATAACCGCCGATGTGACTTGTGAGCGCCTGGAGGAGAGATGGCAATAGTGGCGGATGGTATCTTCTTTGAAAGTTGCCCATGTGGAAATGGGGTCCGCACAAAATGGTGCAACAAACAATTTCACCAAAGTTGTCTCTTCCACCCATGTGGAAAATTCTGGCGACGCTTGCTCGGGGGGCGGATTTTGCACCAATGTGGGGCCTTTGCAACTGTGACAGGTAAGTGGTATGTTATCGAGACCAGTCAGTGGTCAGAGAATTCCATTTTCGTTGTTTTGAAGTGGGAGATGTGGAGTTAGAATTTCGCCAGCGTTAGAATAAGGTTGATGCGGGTCATGGACCTTAATTGGCCGTTGTGGATGTGGGGATGCATCATGTTTTTGAGCAGTGGGGCATGTCACAGCAGCAAATCCATTAACCCAAGGGTGGATTTTAGAACACGTAGTTCTACATGACCCTGTGGGGCATGGGGTGATGGTGGCCACCGGTCCATTGGTGAGGTTAGCCAACAGTTCATGTCACCAACTAGGAAAGAATCAGGGGGTAGCGGGAGGGATTTGACCGATGAGAAAAATATCTGACACTCGTGTGCACCGTTTGGGGCGTAAATGTTGATGATTGTGTGCACAACATCGGCCCTTGAGAAGGTGACAATGAGCACTCGGCCATTTAGTAATGTTTCTGAGGATGTGAACTTGAAAAAATTGTTTTTCTGAATTAGCACCCCACAGTGCTTTGACCAAAAGATTAGGGATGGTAGGAGCATTGTTTTCCAAGCTTCCTCAGAACCTCGTGGACAGTGGGACTCCTGGATGGCCAGGATATCCACAGGTAAATTGTTTTGTAAAAAACTCAGTTTCCTATCCTGGGACGGGGAGGCCTTGAGTCCGACGATATTCAGCATCCCTAAAGTGAAGGTTTCCCCCATCGCACCTTAGGTGCGAGGGGGTGGGCCCCCTGGCCCACCAGCCTCTTCCAGGTCCCCACGGGCTTTCACAGCAGCGTGGGTGTTAGCAGCAATGCTATTGGGGTTTTTGTTAATTTTTGTGGAAAGAGTCAGATTGGCTTTGGCCTTCGCTTTTTGTTTTCCCGACGTCAGACAAATTTTTTGCGGTGCAGATAAGTTTGGTGCACCGTCAAGTGGGGCAAAAAAATTTTTTTGGTTGGGATAGGTCCCAAGTCAGTTTTGACCGGAGCTTGGGTGCAGCGATTGGGTGAGATCAAATTTCCCATCGGATCCTCAGATTGAGTGGCCCGCTTGGCATAGGCCTCCCAATCTGTTTGGGTGATGGATTCCCAAGTTGCTTCCGCCGCGAAGGTCTCCATGTTCTCCTGGCGTTGTGAGTGTGGGATGGTGGTGGTGGCCTTGGTCACTTCCTTGGCCGCGGCCCTACGGGCCTGCTTGGCCTTTTTCTGCTCCTGCGGGGAGATGGGCTTTACCAATAGGTAGCAGCCTTGTGCTCCCCATGGGAAAGCCTCCTTGGTGCTTGCGGTTGGTTCATAGTGCGCCTCTCCACTAGCCATAGCTGCTGAGGGGTGCTCTTGGAATGTGACGCCCTCCTTGATGGGGCACGCATGCGCCTTATGGCCAAACGCATCACAGTGGGTGCAAATGGGGGTGCGCTGTCCACGGTTACCCAGAATGGGTGGGTGGTATGCCCTGTGATATCAATAAAGGTGGAGTGCGGGATCTGGGTTAGGTCCTTCGCGATCTCCTCAGTTGGGGTCAGAACTGTGATTGCTTTGCTGGTGCACAGGTGTGGCATCAGCGTAAAATGTTGCATTTCAAAAGATTGTATTTCGACGTATATGGCAAGACCATCTTTCAGGTGTTGCTCCAAAATGTCACATTTTACCGTAGTAAGCAAAAAGTCAAACGTGAGGAAAATTTGGTTTGATTTTGTCCATCTGGTGCATTTGGTTTCGATGACCCATTGCCCTTCAGGGAGGTTGACCACTATGTGCACCACTGCAGCCTTGTCTGCTGCTATTTTGCTTTCAAAACCTAGGTCCAGCCAACCGTGCGACATGGAGTGAGGTGCAACATACACCGCGGTCAGGAAAACTTTATGTACATCTTCACAAAATTTTTCCCATAAGGCCATTTTTTGGATGTCCAGATACACACGGACTCTGAATTCCACCGACGAAAGTGGCTGGGAGTGTGGCGTGTTGATGTACTGGTTGCATTGTGCTTGCCACGCGAGTATCTCCGGGGAAATTGTGACCACTGGTTTTTTTAGATTTTTTTCTATTCTGCTGGATTCTCCAGGGCGTTTTTGAACGTTAGAGGCTGCGGGCCTTCCGCCTGCTCCTCTTGCCTTGCTTGTCCAACTACTCCCAGACATGGGTGCAGATTAATCCCCTCTATGAGATTATTAAGCTAGAAGTAGTCTTGAATTGAATGGGTTGCAAAAGTGTTTGCAACGAGAAAGAAAAGTAACATTATATACTTATTTCCGATTTATTTGAGGTACGCCGACCAGGGGACGGACAGTACCAATCACAACACTCAAAATGGCAAAATAAACTACTAAACAGGTGGGAAGCAGAAACTGCTTAACCCACCATGGCAGAGGGTGAGGAGGGGTCAGGGGGTTGGTTTTCAGAAAGACCCGCCTCAATCAAGGGGTGTTGGTTGCAGTACCGTATCAGAGCAGAGAGCCAGGGCGTTGGGGCATCTGCATAGTGGGGGTGAGGTCAGCGTAGTAGGAGTTTTCCACTTCTGCATCAAGATAATGACGGGAAAGTGTCTCAACAAAAGCTGCGAGGAGAACTTCAGCTTCTTTGCGGGCTTCAGTAAGTTGGGTGAAAAGGGAGATACTGTGGCGGGTGATTTTGGCTGAGGGGTTGAATGAAGCAAGTGTTGCGACATTCATAACAGCAATTTCAGCATCATCAAATAATTTTGAGATGTCACTGCAGGGAGATTCAGGGAAGTCAGGGGGGAAGAAGATGGTGGGCAGGCCATGCTGGAGCTGAGCCACTGACTGGGCCACCGCGGTGCGTAGTTTTGGGCAATGAGGAGAGGCCACCGCAGCTAAGGCGAGCTGGTGGTCACTTTGGAAGGGGGTTGTATTGGGTAGAGGAGCAAAATGGCGAGGGGTAGGGGTTTCATCAAAGTCAGGAAGGAAAAATTCTGCCTGACCATAATCGCCATGGCAGAGAGGTTGACCTGTATGCTTACTAATAAGGATATTACCTGATTCGTCAGTTTCAGCCAATAGATCCCATGGATTTTGGTTCACTGGAATAGTGGCATTAAAATTTGAGTGGGTAGGATTGGGCGAATGGGCAGCTGCTTGGGTACGAATGTTGGTCCAAGCATTGCTCTGATTGGCTGGCGTAGATTTAGGTGGGAGAGTGAGGATGGAGGTTTTGGGTGGGGCTGATTTTCCATGTGGGCCCACTGAACGAGATTGAGGGTGGGAGGGGGCAGCAAAGCGCCCCATACTGAACCTCCAGAGGGGGGCTCAGAAGCTGCATCAGCAGATTTGGCCTTAGGGCACACTCTTTTTGCATGGTTGAGGCCAAAGCAGAGGGAACAAATCTGCCTACCATTATTGACCCGAGCCCAAAAGAAATGATCAGGTGCTGCAGCCACACTAGCGCGGGGTGGGATTTGTTGGGCTATGGTAGGGTGGTGTGGTATGATGGTGGCTGTTGCACGATGAGCAGCAAGGCGTTCTTCACCAGAAGGAATGGCAAAGATGAGGTTGGGCTGAGTGCCATAAGCCATGAGCCCCGCGACCAACTGGTCATACAAAACCTGGGGTGGAAGGTGGGATGGGAGATTTGCAAAGGATACCACTAGCATGGTGTCTGAAGGGAGGCGAGTACGGGTTGTGGGAATGGGGTTTTTTTTATAAATTAGAGGAGTTTGTGCTGCCGCTTCAGCATCCTCCTCAGATTGGAACCCAACGTCAAAGTAGCCCTTAAAAGGGCGGAAGTCTATAAAGCCAGATGGCGCAAAGGCTGTAGTGGCTAGGTCAATAATTGCCTTATTGGCATATGGGAACAAACGTCCATAGTCCACTCTGAGGCAATAGCGAATAGCATAGCAAGGGAGGGCGAGAGGATGGGGGCGAGAAGAGTGGATGTGCGCCAGGTGGAGTGCTAGGTCTCATGGGGGGACAAAACGGTTGGAAGCAGTGGGCGGGCTGTTTGAACCTGTCCGAACGTGCTTGCCTGCAGGGCGGAAAACGCTAGGTGGGGGTGCACTGCTGCCCCACACTGGGGTGGCAGGCGGCAGAGCCAAGGACATCAAAGACTAGGTTTGGGCAGATGGCTGTGGATAAATAAACTTAAATTTAAAATCGCTCAAAAGTGACTTTGAGCGGTTAAAGAGAAGTAACATTATATACTTATTATAAACTATAAATTTTTTTATACTTATTTATAAAATATGCACCAAACTAATCTGGGACATTGCTATATATTTACATACAAATAAAAAACACATTATATAATTTATAATACCCTAACCCTAAACCTAACTGTATAGACTTATATAAATATATATATATATATTCTAGAACAAATTTTATAATATATGCACTAAAAGGGGTGGATACCCCTGTGGTAGAGTATGTAATCACTATCACTACCTCCCCAAGTTAATCCTGGTAGTGAACTTTAAAGTTTAGGGGCTAATTATAACTTTGTTGAAGGTTCACAACAATACCCTAAACCAATATAGCAAATAGCAAGGTGGTTCATAGATTCTCTAGCCTATAATATGCTATGTGTGGAGGTTTATGAATTTCACTTTTTCATTTCTTCAATCTCTTAATAGGTGTAGTATCATCTCTAGATTGGCCCTTCTCAAATAAAATTTAAATTTAAATTTAAAATATATGCACCAAACTTACCTGGGATAATGCTATATATTTGATATATATAAAAATATTATATATATTTTACAACGCCTAACTCTAACCCAAACTGTATAAATTTATATAATATATCTTTCTAATAATATTTGTATAATATATGCACCAAACTTATCCAATACAATACTATATATTTACATAAAAATAATTATTATATAACTATTAATTACCATAACCCTATTTGTATATACTTATATATAAACTATACATATATCCTAGTGCTATATTTTTATTGTATGCACCAAACTAACCTGGGACAATGCTATATATTACATATGTATAAAAAATAATATAATAATATCATTTATAATAATACCTAAATTCTAACCCAAACTTTATATACTTATAAACTATATAAATATTTTTCATAATACTATTATAATACTTATACCAAACTAAACTAATACAATGTTATATATTTATATATATTTGATATAATATAATATAATCTATAATGCCCTAAATTAACCCTAATTATATATATTTATATATAGATAATATAAATATATTTTTACTAATACTTTTATAAAATATGCTAAACTAATCCAGGACAATGTTATATACTTACTTAAATAAAAAAAGTACATATAATAAAATTATAAAATAATACTTTAACCCCAAGCCTAATTGTATATTTATAATATATTTGCCAAAGCTCACTTACTCACTCATCACTGTATTTTAACAATGATAAGGCCTAGAAAGATAAAACTTTACATAGATATCCACTAGATACTGTAGATGTGCAATAATAAAGATTTCCTAATTTTTATAATAAAAAAGATTTATACATAGCAAATGAAATATTATATGTTTTAATGGAAATTAGTTATTGTTACAGCTGCAAAGTTAGATATTTGGTTGATTTAATATTTTAAATAATTTTACTATGTAGTTAGTGGTTATTTACTAATTAGCAAGTTCATTTAAATTAACACTTTAAATCAAGAATTCAATTGATTTTAATAATAAATAACCTAGCATAATTAGCTTAGCTTTTTAACTTTAAACTTAACTTATTTAAAGATTGCTAGTTCAAATCATTGTACAATTACTTTTTTATCACTTTTTATCATCTAGTAGGCTATAACATATATATATATATAAGTTTTCTGATCTATCAATGTTTTAATTTGTGAGATCTTATCTTATACTATATTACACATTAGATGTTCAAATTTGCAAATTGAATATTACTAAGTTAAGGTATCAACTTCAGATCATAAAATTACTGATTGGCTGTCAACAAAATGCTTAGCAGAATCCCTAGTTTTATGTCAAAACTGCATTAATTTCAAATCAAAGATTAGTTATTAATCAGCTGTTTTGATTAATATAAATGATTTTTAAGTTTAGTTGGTGGTTTTTAGTTAATTAATGATAGTTTCAGTATGCTTATGCCAAGCAAATGAATATTTGGTTAATCTGAAAGATTCATTTTTTGATAACTGGTTGATAATTAGTTGTTTTAATAAGTTAAATAGTTTAGGGTTAGTTAGTGGTTTGTAGTTGATTCAATAGTTAATTGGGTTTGGCTGATAAGTAGTGGTCTTTAGTTGATTCAATATTTAACTTTTGGTTTGGCTAAGTGGTTAGTAGTTTATAATTCAATTGCCAGTATAATAAGGTTTGGCTAATTTGTTGGTAGTTATAGTTGATTTGCTAAGCTTAATTAGTTTTAAGTATTAGTTTGGTTTGATAATACTTATTTGTTTAATGTGATTATTTTTTATTTGGCCCAGTGGTTGGCATTTTTTTAGTTGATACAATAGGTCTAATTTGGTTTTGGCTGAGTGCTTTTTGGTTGATTTAATGTTTTTAAAAAATTATAGTGGTTGCTTAGTAATTTGTTTTAATATATCAACTTTAATTAATTATAACTATAACTGAGTGGTTGGTAGTTTTTGGTTGATTTAACAGTAAACTGGGTTTAATCAAGTAGTTGGTAAAATTAAGCTAATCTTATAGGCTTAATGGGTTTTGCTGAGTAGTCAATAGCTATTTGTAGTATATAAAATTTAAAATATTAAATTAGATTATCTGTAAGCTATAAACTCTGTAGCAAAGCATGGGTATTTTGTCAGTATTTATACATGTGTAAGTCCAGGGAACATCCCCTGGACGTGGATTGGACTATCTTCTCATTTCTGAATAAAAAGGGACAAATATTGATTTATTGGCTGAAATCACTGACATATTATCTTAGCCAGCATTCTGATTGCTGATGCCAACCACATCTTAAAATCATTAGAGATGATCTTTAATGTGCAGATGTTATCTTCAGTAACTATTGCAGATAGTTTGAAACCCCTATCCAATGAGTTGGGAGTTGCAGCTGATGTAACTCATTTGACTGATTGAACACCCCAGCAACCAGGCAAAGGTGGGTTGGGTATCCTAAACCCGTTTCCAACTAATTGGGACCACCCCTACATGGGGTGTGTAAAAATTTACTGAAGGGTTCTTATCAGCAAACAACCCCAATAGACTTTTTACTGCACAGGTTTGGTTTCTTGTGCACTTCATCCGCGTTGTATAGTATATTTTTTTAGTACTAGATGGTCCCAACCCAAGGGGGGGGATTCATCGATGTCGCGTTGTATAGTATATTAGATTATCAGTTGATCATAGTATGATTACTATTACTGTAGTTGATTGTGAATACCTATATCTCAACCCAACACTTGGTCAGTATTCCTATTTGAAATACTTGAGATGTTTGATCTAGAGATTCATTTACTCATTTTTAAACCGATTTTCTCTGATATTCCCTGGTGACAGTCTCTTCAGTCCAACACACAGTCAGCAGCAAACCCTGATTTCTCCTTTTTCATTAGAGCCCCACTCAGATATTTACTCTTTTCCCTAATATTCTCCCAATTATCGCACACAGCAATAATATCCTTGAGAAGAATAGAACAATGGAAAGCTGATGATAATTTAATCCTTAAACTATAAACTTGATGAAAACTCTATTATTACTATCTGTTTTACTAAATGCTGTTTTTGTAAATACTGTTTTTTATTAGGAGTGATTCTAGGGAATTTATAGTGGGGATTCAGTCATCTAACACATGGTAAATACCTATTTGATAAAATGAAAGCCATTGCCTTTGAATCACCCATCCTTGTCTCAGCAGCAATGGTCTTTCCCATCCTGTCTAGGATTCTGTCATTGAACATCATCAAGAACTAAATGGAAAGAGTCAGAAAATGTGTCCCTAATGTTTTTCTCTCATTCCAAGCAAACCAACCATATTTGGTTAGCGACTTTCTTAGGTAATGGGATTTATCACCCATTAAGGCAGGTCATGCACAAACTTATCAATTTGCTAGTTGCAGGTGGCATCACTTGCCTCACAACTTGATACTCATTTCAAATTAGCTGGTAATCAAACCCAACTGATCCCAATTGGTACACTGATAGTTAATCACTATCAGATACCCCTATTTATTGGCAACTCTGACCAACAAGATCTTAAATATTTGTCTGGATCAATCTCCAATAGATACAACCAGGAAAATATCCCAAAATCCCCTGAACATAGTTACTCCAAAATTTTAAGCCAACCAATTTCCAATTTATCTCGCCTTATAGAATTGTCCCCCAGCAATTCCTGGTAATATAGCAGGCTGGGAATATGGGCAAAAATCCCAACACAACCCCCTCTTGCCTAGATTTCCAGTGAGAAAAGAACCGGGGCATGAGAACACCACTTCAGACACTTGGTCAAATACTTTATTGGCTCAAGCAGAGTATGGTCATCAATACTCAACGCTGCTCAGAATGACCTTTGTCATGTAGCTCTCTTCCTCTTCCTCCTCGCTATTACCTACTCAGAGCGTGGTCTCCATAATCTACTGTCATGTCAGGCTGATCAATTTACTAGTGATGATAGTAGTCCCAGGATCCAGTTTTACCCCCATCAGAGTATATTACCTGCTGTCATATTCAGGATTCTTGGTCCGGCATCCTCAATTTCCTGATTTTTTCCTCATCCTAGATAGGAGACTTTTGCCATCAATGTTTATTTTATGGCTCAATTAAAGATACTTATTTTTATTGCCTTTGTTATTTCTCTCATAAGCTCTTGGCTCATTTTACTCCTAATTTTTCTCTTGGAGAGCTTATCCCATTTAATTTTGAGATATATTTCTCCAAAATTGGAGCTTAATGGATTGTAGAGTGCATAATGTTGACTTTCAAATAAAACTGACATCCCCTCTCTTGCCCAGCTCATAAGTCAAATTCTGAGTTGCAATACCAGCAGCTTCTAAATAGGTTGTCTGATTAAGATCTTTTGGTTCTTCCAGCAGATGAGTTGGGATGCATGACGTAACCTCTTCTATGGTTCTTCCAGGACTTATATGCCTAATCTGGCACCAGCAGCTAGTCCTTCCATCGAATTACCAGAAATGGTAACCAATCCCTCCAAAACCAGGCTTGCAATTGTTTTGAACAACTCTTGGCCAATTCTTCCTCTGTCTTGATTCCAATGTTGGACTTCAAAACTCTCCTGGATTTGGCTCCTTTTGTTGATGCACCAACTATTATTGTGGATGCTCTGAGATTATGCCTTTTGCCTTGATCGCTCTTTTCTTGCCAGGTCAGACCTGCTTCCTGAGTTCCTCTTCTGACTCAGACAATACTTTAAACCCACTGTTCTAGCTACCAAGCTCACATTTTGGTAACTGTATTCTTTTTGAGCTCCCCTACACCAAATTATGGGCCCAAGTCACCGAGGATTTGTCCCTAGCACTTAATTCCTCCAATCTTGAGAACATCCTAGATTGGGATATCGCCACTTATGCTCTTCACTTTGCCAGCCAAGTTCTTCAAAGTTGGTCCACAAAGTTTTCAGCCTCTCTTGGGTTTCACCGCTCCTTCATCTTCAGCTTCCAAGAAGCCCATAGTCATTGCTTTCAGAATGACATTTGCTCCCTGCATGACTAATTGTCTCCGGCACTTCCCATTAATATCTTCCTTTGATGGTGTTAGTAGGGGGCACGATTTGGCAACCCCCGTTAAGCATCCCTTGTTCACTGCCAGCCCATATGTCCAGTGTTCTTGACAAAGCCCATTGTCAGGTGCTCAAGGCTAATCTTCCAGCTCCGGTACCATATCAGGACTACTTGGGGTTATTTGTCACTTGCCTCTTCTTATACTGTTGCTTTCCTCCCCACCCTGGGATTTTGTGATTAGCTTCTTCTGATATTTTGATTTTCCTTTCCCTAGTCAGTTTCTTACAGAGCTCTGCATCTGCTCAAAAATTGTGTTTTGTGTAGGTCTAGCCCTCACTAGCATCAAATCCATATCAATTTTGACAGGCTGTTCATTCCTACCATGATCCACCTTCCTCCACCAAGAGGTGACATAGGTGGAATCATTTCCGTATTGAGGACAATCAATAAATTTAAAAATTATAAAACATTATCAGGTTTTTTTTTGCATTTTATAATTCTTTTACCAAAATTTTAATCTTTTATTTTATTCTTCTTTTTTTCATGTAACTTGACCTTGTTTCAGTTCTGCAGTCCATCTTTTTTTCTCCAAACTGGCTCCTGGGTACTTAAACCTGCCAGTTTTCTATGGTTCAGAGGTCCTTTTTTCAGACTTAACCATTTAGATTGATTTAAAAGTCCTTTTTTCAAAAATGACCTAATCATCAGGACATGCCAACTTAATGGTTCATTGGTCCTCTGGGAACTCTTTTAATTTTTTCATTGATTCATCACTTCAGATACTTAGCATAAACTCGATTCACAACTCTTCCATCCAAGAGATTCTTGATGGAGTAGGCATCAGTCATCACCTTGGCAAAACTTCAAATGGACCTGATCACAACGCATCTATTTTTTCTTCTTCCAAAAACATGCATATTGCAATAGGCTACTCTTTTGCCTGTTCAATATTCTGCTAAGGCCGGTCAGTTCTTATCATCCATCAATTTTGCTTGTATCCTTTTCTTCAGCTTGTATCAAATGCTTGCAATTGCATATTGATCAGGATAAGTCAGTCAGTTTTAGTACTGTTTGGCACTTATCCCCAACGTTGGTTCCACCACTGAATATAAAATTGGTGGCAACGTGGCCTTCCTCCCATATAACAGCTCAGATGGCGTTTTTCTCATTGCTGTTTTATGACTGATATTTTAGGCAAATGTCAACAAACTCAGGTATGTTCCCCAAATGGAAGTTCTTCCTGTGACCAGCTTTCTCAGCATCATGGCCAGCATTCTATTCACTCTTTCTACCAGTCCGTTTGTCTCCAGCCAGTAGGGTACTGACATAGCTCACTGATCACCATTATCTCATTCAATTGCGGGATCACATGAGATGTGAAGTTTGTCCCATTATTGCTAAGCAGGACCTGCAGACATCCATGTCAATATACTACTTAATCCAGGATGAACCTCACAGTGCTGGTATCATCTACTTTTGTCAGAGCCTTCATCTCGACCCATCTCATCAGATGGTCAATAGCAGCTATGATGTACTTGACTCCCCCTGTGCTCATTGTCAGTGGTCCCATCATGTCAATAGACACTATATGCCAGGCAAATCCGGGGCGGACCAGTTGGTATCCAGTTGTATTCTTATGTGAATTGTGCAGCTGGCACTCCACAAAACAAGCTAGATAGTCTGTGACATCATAGTTGATTTACTCCCAGTAGTGATACTGGTGAATATGATCAGCTGTTTTTCTTAGGCCTCCATGCCTGACAATCTTATGAGTGGCTTGAACAACAGCTGCTCATTCTGACAGCTTCAGGAATAATAACTGCTTCGTGTTAATTGTCTTAAACACTTGTTCATCCATGGTCTCTGTGTTTTTTATCACTTTTCTGAAGTGCACCTTAGATTTCTGGGGGCTTTTCTTTGATTTCTCCATCGAATATTCTCTGTAATAGCTCATCCACCTGCAGGTATACCATCTGGACCATTGATAACTGTGATAAGCCATCCACATTCTGGTGAGAGGCCCCCACTCAGTGGACAATATCATAATCATAAGCCTGTAGCTTAAGTGCCCATTGGGCCAGTCGTCCTTCTGGTTCTCTCAAATTGTGGAGCCAATGCAATGAAGTGTGGTCCGTCACCAATTTAAAGTGTGTTTCATGGATGTACACCCAAAACTGCTTATATATGTAAATGAACACAAGGCATTTACACTCAGTTATGGTGTAGTTCCTCTCAGCAGCTAAGAGTGTCCAGCTCACATATGCCACCGGATGTTTGTCCCCAAGTTCATCTACTTTGCTTAGTATGGCGCCAATTTCCATCAACAAAGCATCAGTTTTTATAATAAACTCTTGATCAAAATTTGGATATATCAGAATTGGAGAATCTATTAAATACTGGCATAGCTCATCAAAAGATTCCTGGGCTTCTTCATTCCATAAAATCTCATTTTCAGATCCTTTAACAGATGAATAAGGATTCAGCTAATTTTGCAAAGTCCCAAATAAATCTTCTGTAGTATCTGACCATCCCAATGAGCACTTGGATGTCTCAGACACTCCTTGGAACAGCCATCCATTATATGGCTTCTATCTTCTGAGCTTGCGTCTGCAATCCACTGGAGTTGATCATGAATCCCAGATATTCCAACTCTTTTTGAAGAAGTGATACTTCCTCAGCTTAATCTTCAGGTTAGTCATGAACAGACGCTTGAATACTTCTTCCAAGTGGTATAGGTGATAAGTAAACGTCCTATTGAACACATTGATATCGTTCAAGTATACCAGGATGTATGACAACTTCAAGTTGCTCAGTATAGCGTTTATGGCCCTCTGGAACGTTGCAGGCGCATTACATAGACCCTGGGGCATCCTCGTTGGTTGGTACAGCCCCTGCACTATAATAATTGCACATTTTTCTTGGTCTTCATTTTGGCAAGTTGATTTGCCAATATCCCAAGATCAGATCCATTGTAGAGAAATACTTCACTTCTACCAATTGGTCTAGCACATTTTCAATTCTTGGTAGAGGATATGAATCCTTCTATATAATCTTATTCAGTTTTTGGTAGTCAATCATCACCTGGTTGGAGCCGTCCTTTTTCTTCATTATTAGAATTGGACTCACCCATTTTTTCTTTCTCATAACAATCACTTTAGTTACTACGATTTGATTTGAACAGAAAATTTGGATAATCACAAACAGGAAAGATGGGCGACTTTAATAACAAAAATAATACAACGTGGGTGAGCATCACAGCGAGCGGTGCACTTAACGGTGCAACTAAGGGCAAGAAACGCCCTGGAGGGGGACCAGGAACCCAATCCATAAAAAAATTGCAAACTCAGACACCATCTGTGTTTATGGTATTTACTGTAAAGCACGCGCAATACATGTACATTCAATTCAACCAACCTTTGTCAAAGGTGGAGCACGGGATCAGACTCTTCCTTGGGGATGAGTCACTGACCCTGTGGGAGAAAACATGTGAGGCACAGCCCTCACTTTTCCCTCACGCGGTGTATGTAGCCACCAACGACATGGGCTGCACCTGGATGAATATTGGTTTTTAAACAGCCAATGAAGCTGATGCCGCAGCAAAAGTCTGTGTGGAAATTGCCCTCCCCAAGGGCAAAAAAATCGTGCACAATGCACGCACCAGATGGAACAAAGCGAAAACTTTGTTCATCTCCTTTGATTCGCTCCCCACTAACCTTCCTTGTAAGGTAATTGAGGAAGAGCTCCGCAAAGGTCTCATGGCCTACAAAGAGAAATTCAACAACTCAAATTACAGCGATTTTGCTTAATGCCCAACCTGTGCACGGGCAAAGCTATCGCTGTAATCAACCCCTTCTCAGAAGTGGAAGAGGATTTATCCAGAATTCCCCGCACAGCAGAATTTCACTTTGTAGATGGGGGCCAGTTGGCTGCATTCCAAGTTACACTGGAACGCGCACCGCCCATTTGCAACCACTGTGGGTCACTGGGCCACAAGGAACATGCATGCCCTGTGAAAGAGGGCTTAATGGAAAATGATTTTTTTGAAGAAGCTATGGACAAAGATAATGAAAACTTCGCCAAAATGACTGACGGCCACCACCCATTCCGCTGGGGTGAAGATGGACTATACTCCATCGTGGACCCAGTTACAAGTAAACAATGTAAAGCAGCACAAAAAGCCCGCAAGAGAGCAGTGGCTGAAGTGGTGGCACACGTGGAGTCTGCCATTAACCCCGGACAAATTTGGGAGGATATATTGGATATTCACTGAACCAACTAATCAGAACAATATGCCCAGGTTGAAAATTTTCACAGTAACCAGACTGAGCCACAAAGTGACATCAGTCATGCACATACTGAGGAACAATGCAACTGCAATTTGGGTGAAAATGCGGTGCACAATGCAACAAAGTTGAACCTCAAAAAATATAAAATCCAATCAACAATCTGCATCAAATCAACACAAGACCTGTGCGGGAAAAAATGACGCAAATGCAAAAAACTGCAATTCCCTTAAATCATTGGGTCAGATCAAGGGAACCAACAATGACAGTGAAAGAGTTGGAGTACAGATGTGGAGCATGGCCAAAATGAGCCGCGGTGGGATAGGGCCAGAGGGCCCTCCCAACTGCTCCTGAGGCGCCGCGGGCACCTCAGTTTCAATAGGGACGCTAAACATCGTGGGAGCCAGGGCTCATACATCCCAAGCCAAAAATCTGGCATTCCTGCAAAAACCTCTTATAGACACCTTGGCCTTCCAAGAAACCCACTTCCTACAAGGGGAAGAAGAATCCTGGTCAACCAGGGTTGCACCATCACAATCAGTATGGACGTCTCACTGTGGGGTGATAGTCTAAAACAACAAAAAAGTTAAAATTACAAACTCATCATCACACTTGCATGGTCGAGTCCTGATAGCAACAATCACATGCTAAGAGGAAATAATTTCGTTAGCATATAACTATGCACCATGCACTGCAACTGAGAGAAAACAATTTTTTAAAACATTTCTACTCTTACCCTCCCACCAGATATCATCATGTTAGGCGATTTCAACTGCTGGGATAACCCCAATACAGATCGATGGCCTAATCCCAGGGGATACCCACCTGGACACATTGAATATCGCGCAATGAAGGCATCTCTTGGCTTACAGGATGCTCTTCCCCCCAATTCACCAATCCTTCCCCACATGACGAGGCCCAACATATGCGAGGGAGTGCTCATATCAATGAGTCATATTGACCACATCCTCATCCCACAATCCCACCACTCAAGAATCTCCAAATTTACAACAAAAAAGATCAATTTTCTGACCACCGATTAGTTACGGTGCAGTTAGCGCCAACCCAATCCTACACACAGGTGTCACCTTGGATAAAGCTTCACCCAGAAAATTTAAAATTGCCCAAGATATCCAACTGGGTTGAAAACAAGGCTACGAACCCAGAATTCACAGCCCCATTCACTTTGGATCCCATCAGAACATAAAAAAATTTCAAAAAGGATTTAATTAACAAACCTGACATGTTGCATCATGCAAGCCACCGCGGACACGGCCACAATCAAGCGTACCTTGGTGGAACTAGACCACCTGGAAATAAATACTCTGAGATCTGGCTATAGCCTTAACTGGGGATGCAAATGGGCAGAAATTTCAGCTCAACTTAACAATCTCATCTTCAAACACCAACACAGAATCAAAGTATCGAACAAAGGTAAGTTCATAAAAGAAGGCGAAACCTGTTCAAAATACTTCTTCCGCCAATTCCATTCCTGCAGAAACCAGCCCACATGCGCATAGTTCCACAAGACCAACAGCACCGTGGCAACTGACCCTGAGGAGGTCAAGGCGGAAGTACACCACTATTACACCGAATTATATCATGAAACACCAAAAAATTCACAAAAAATTAAAGAATTTATTCAAACTGTCAAGATACAAAGTACACCACCAAATCACAATATACTATCCCTTATTACATGGGAGGAGCTTTGGGAACAATTCGCGGTGCACCACGTAGGAAATGCCCAGGGCCTGATGGGATACCCTACGAATTTTATAAAAAATATTTTTAACAAATCGCCCCCCTCCTATTGGCGTCTATGAACCAGAGCTTGTTAGAAACACGCCTATTACCAGGAGGCCATGAATCCTACGTTATAACCTTGTATAAAAAGGGTGACAAGTTGGACCTGGCCAACTGGCACCCAATTGCACTCTCCAATACTGATACAAAAATTCTAACAAAAATTTTAGCAACCAGATTAGGCGCAATTGCCTCTGACGTCCTGTCACCCAACCAGTTTGGGTTTATACCAGGGCGTTCAATCTGGAACAACATTCACCCTGTTGCAAATATTTGCTAATCCAAAGCAACTGGTGCCCTGATCTTCTTGGATCAGGAAAAGGCGTATGACCGTGTTAGCTGACCATACCTAAAAGAATGTCTACATGCCTTCTTACTCCCACCAAGATTCATAAAATGGGCGATGCTCCTAACAGAATCTGCAACCATGGCTGTATGTGGCCCTGGATTCCTAACAAACAAGATTAAACCACACAGAGGGCTCAAACAAGGGGATCCCCTCAGCCCACTGCTATATAATTTCAGCTTTGACTCGCTCCTCCTAGTAACTGACTCACGTCTCATGGGGATAACCGCACAAGACAACCAACAGTCAAGATACTGGCCTTTGCAGATGACTGTGTAGCAGGTATAGCAAACAATTAAGATGCCTGACAGCTGGAACACACTCTAGAGGAATACTCCAAGGTGAGCAATGCATCGCTCAACAAAAGGAAGACAGAAATCATCCTCTTAGGCAAATACATAAACAATTGGGCCACAACATCAGAACCTCACACCAACACTCCAAGAAAAAACCAATTATTTTACCCTTTGCAACACCTCCCACCACCACTCCTGTCTGACACCTTGGAATTTGGCTAGAACCAGGGGGATATGCTAATGAGACAATGGAAAGTAACCTGTTACAACGGGTATCCAAACGCGTCGCCTCCCTCAAGGGGAGAACCCCAGGACTAACAGGACGAGTTAGACTTGCTAACTCGCTCATCCTCCCAATACTGTAGTACCAGGCCCATGCGATAGCCTTCTCACCTACCTTTATAACCTCAATTCGCGCGCTTATCCAGGGCTGGCTGTGGCCTGGCTCTCACCCTCCTACACGGATGGAAACACTATTTGGCCCACGCTCAAGCGTAGGCATGGGACTAATAGATTTTGAGAGCCACGCCAATCACATCCTAGGTACCTGGATAAAGGAAATCCTTGCTCCAGACCTCCCGCAACAACATTGGTCCAGAGCATTAAGGACTAACTTTTCACAGGCGCTCAAATTAACCAACCCACATAGTCCACCCAGACTACTTTCATACCTTGCCAAACATCCTACTGCAACGGGTCCACATGGAACCTCCCCTCATTTCAAACATATCCTCTGAACTATCCGCCGTATGGGATGGACCATAGAGAACATGGGTACTATACAGGGGAGGGGATGACCCAGCCCCCAATTCATATTAAAAACCCAGAAAACCACTCCCAGAGGGATATGATTGCAACAACCCCAAACATAGCTAGGATAGAATACCTAGATATGCTGGACATTCCCTATGATCTAACCACACAGAAGGCAATGTGGAAAATGACTCACCACCCACTCCTACAGCCAAGGATAAGAGCAAACGCCTGGCGCTGTTTGATAAGGACCTATTGGACGGCGGACCGCTCCAACTCCCTCCACAAAACATGTGCAGTATGTGTAGGGGAGGGATCCCTACATCACCGCCTAGAAACATGCCCCCCAACTAAAGCTATATGGCAGGAAGTCGCACGCCTGCTCAAGATTCAAAACGAACAGGAATTCTCGATATCAAAGAGCACCTTCGCGCTTCAGATCAAGTCACCTATCCCATCTACCCTCCGCTCCCTAATAATACCCATTGCAATGTGGACTATACACACAATTGCATTAGATGCGTTCAAGGGCACGGTCCCAACTAATCATGGGATTATCAACAGATTCCATGTCCACTTACTAGAGCACTTCCAAGCCTGGCTCTATGGATATATGAGACCAAGGCAAAAAGCGCTCATAGAATCATGGTTCCCACTCTGGTTCCTCCACACAGATCCTTTTCTTCATACCTGCTCCATAGTAGGGGAAACCCCCTCAGAGTAGCGCACCAAACCTCCATACCTAGCAGTACCGCTGGCAACAGGGGTAACGTGAGTACCCTGGGGTGCCCAATTTTTTATATTTGTTAGTTATTCTCTTAGTTTCACATATATTCGGTAATGTCCATCCCCTGGTCGGCTTACCTCGGTTAAATAAAAAGAATTAGACTCACCCTGGGACTTGATGACAGAACTAGAAGCCTATGCTTCACTAGTTTTCTGATTTCATCTTCAACTACCGCTTTAGCTGCTTTTGATTGTCTGATAAGTCTCATTATGATTGGTAAATTTTCCTCGGTATCAACCTTATGGATTACACCTCTTTTGCATCCCAAATTATGGTCATCTTGAGAAAAAACTTCTTAATCTTTTTCTATAATACAAGCACCTCCCCTTGCTGGCCTTCCAACAGATCAGTGAGCTGCTCTCAATCAACCAATAGGTTGATACTCTTGGTTACCCTGGCTGGTAAACAATCTCACCAAAAGTCCCAAAATCATGGAATCTCCTCAATTCGTCCATTGGGATCAGATGAACAAATGCGATGATCTGATTCTTTTTTAATCTTCATCAGTTTTTCACTTAAATTTATCAAAAACTCAAATTTCTCCATGGCCTAGCATTATTATCCTAGGAGCCACACAAGGCTCCACTCAGGACTTCTTCCAGGGGCTTCCAACCTCCCCATACAAGAGCTCAGGCATCTCCGACATCAACCTCATGTCAACTAGCATCTGCAATCCTGGCAGTATGGTCTTCTCATTCTTGATCCTTAGTAGAATTCCCCAGTTCTCTAGGATTTTATTTGGCATTTCTTGTCACTTTCTACCAACTTTTTGGTAACTAATTGGGACAATGCTATCATTATATATTAGATTTTTGAAGTTATTCCCCTATTTAACGGAGCTTCACCATCCTTCTGATATACCAATGATAACGTCTGACCCAATATGGTCAACATATTATCCTTGAAGTTAAATTTAACTCCATATTTGCATATAAACTTATTCTGACTAGAATGCCATAGTTTTGGTTGTCCAAAGCTATTGCTACCACCTATACCACCAATGACCCAAATCATAGTGGCAAAGCGCTATATGCTCCACAGGAGATGATGGTGTTCAGTCCAATTGTCCCATATTCCTTCTTATGTTCCAAGTTAAGTGAGATCTTTATCCTCTTTACCAGCTTGGTTGAGACAATATTGATGAGCGCTCCGCTGGTGACAACTGCCCTCACCTGCACTCAATTCACTTTTATGTCTATATACATACACTCAGAGTATTGCAATATAGTGTTTACTGAGTGTATAGTGGCATTATTAGCTAAATTAAGGGTTTGAATAGATTTGTGCTGATAAATCAGGAAACAATTCCTTTATTGTGCTGAGAGGTATTGACAAATTGGTCTCATCTAATCAGCCTCTAGATAATTCTTTCAGAATTCTTGACAGTTCAGATCTTATCCACCAGTTGTCAGGAATATGGCCAGCAACTTCCTTGATTATCTTAGGGTTGATTCTCTTTGCCCCAGATCTGGTTATGTCATTTACATCCCAATTGACCACTTGTTGGAATTGCAGATGACCACATAGTCCAACCCTTTGACCAAATATGAGATTTGACAATTAGATTATAATTGTAGAGGGTCTGCAATAGTGGCTGACTGATGTGAATATCGTCAGGTGGAATCCCCAATGATATTATAAGTCGCTGACTATGAATTATTGTTGGGCACCATCCCTGATGATTTTTGAGGCCGCCAACAAATGATAATTTTGTGGTCATCATCCCCTATGAAATTAAGCAATAATTCAATATTGGGATAATCCTTGATAGTCAAATTATAGGGAATTGTTCAGAGTGGAATGGATTGAAGTTGTTGGAAACTACCAAAACGTTCAAATGCCGGAGGAAGAGTGGAATTGTCATCAGCCAAAACAATCAGTTTTGGGTACCTAATACCAATTGTTTAGTCCGCCAATCGCCTGAGGATTATGCTACCTAGAAAACCCAAGGCAACAGTACCTGACAAGATTTGGTGCCTAACACTAAGGGTCAAAACCAGTATAGGAGCACAAATATTCTCATCAGACAGCTGAAAAGTTGTGTGCCAATTCTAACTATATAAACCCCAATTAATTCCCTAATAAAATTAGATTCTCGCTGATATTAGCTTAAGTTGTTTAAACATTGGTTGTTTTAACATTAATCTTAAGAGAAGAGTGCAAGGATCAGATATCCTTAGGTTGGCAATATCAAAATCTCCACTTGGCTCTGTGAGAAGGGAATAGGGAAAGTATTCCCTACTAGATCAAAATATCTTCAAGAGGAAGAAGCACCAGTTTAGCGTTGGACTTTACTCCCAACATGGCTTTTGGTCAATCAACCTTAATAATAGTCTTCATACTATTATTGCCCCAGTCTATCAACAACAAACAAATAATCAATGCCAGAATCCACGAATCTGTGCAGATGAAATCCAGGGCTAAAAGCGAGCAACTAAGCCCAAGATTTTAACACCACTTGATACAGCTGATCCTATATGACATCATCCACAAACAGATCACTGATATAAATTTCCTTGGTCAAGATGTCAGGAGTAACATGTTTCTCTGCAGCTCCAGACTGTTCCCTGTCTAGGCCGTGGGCCCTTTTCCCAATTTCTTGGTGGCAGATGCTCTTTTGCCTGTACCACGCTGATTTGATCTTTTAGCTTCTTGCAGTGCATGGCAAAATGACCTTTATCACCACATTGGTAGTAGACCTTTTCCTTCTTAATCAACCATATGAATTCTTCAGGATTATTCCCCAGCACAGTTTGGTTGCTCATCTCTTTAGCATCTTTGTTTTTCTTCATGGGATTTGGATTGCGCACCATATTAGATTTGAAACTTCTATTTGGGGCATCAAATTTTGCTCCAAAAATCTTAAAATTATCTACCATTTGATAGGTAGTTATTTCTGTTGCAAATGTGGAAGACATCATGTGATGAAAATTGTGATAGGGCCAAAGGGCCACTTGTAAGGCGATTCTGGCATTGAAGTCATCCAGTACTTTCACTCCTACCAGGATCTGTGACTCCTGGTAGTACCAATCCGTGAAGCTTGCTAGAGATTCATCTTTAGGGAACTGAATTCTCATAATCTCCTGTTTGCGCTTTGACTTGCACGTCAGACTCCCAAATTCCTTCATGATAGCTGCCTTTACCTCCACATATGACCAGCTGTCCCCCTCCAGGTGAGGTAATACTAAGTTCTGACAGTCGGTGTCTAGGCAATTCATGACTTTCAACGCCTTTTGATGATCCCATAGCCATACATGGTCATATCAGTCAGAAAAACACTAGATAGTTATCCCAATGGAATGTTGTCAATTTTGGTGTTGCCTTAAATTCCTCTGAGTTTATTTCTAGCTGATTCTCTAAATTTGGCCACTCAGCTAGCTTGAGGAGTAACTTCAGGCATCATCTCTGAAATGGCAGCAAAAGTGGGTAATATTCCTTGGGGTATTTGACTTTCCAATTATTGTGCAAGGACTTCTTTCTTTGGCTTCGCTTGCCACAATTTGCTCAAAATCACATATGTGAGTTTAAAGTTCCTTGACCTGTTTGATTAGTCACTCTATATCCTCACTGAAATTTCTCAAACAAATGCAATACACTTCTCGCTCCCTTTTCATATATAAGACCTCGCAAATTAAGTCCCCTTCTTTCTTCTTTAATAAAGTTACTTTCCCAAGTAACTTGTTTTTGAAACTTGCAACAGAATTGATCTCTTCCTCCATCTTGGTGACTCATTCTTTCAAGGCTGTGAGTTCCCAATGATCCACTAAGTTTAGGCCATTCTGATTCACAGTGGCTAACTCTGTCCATAATTTGTGTAACTCATCTTTGTATGACATTCTTATAATTTCTTCAACTCAACTACAACCTATAGTGAGCAATGACTCGTAAAAATTTACTAAAATGTTCTTTATCAGCAAACAACACTATGTCATGGAAATGGCAGAAGAAGTTTAGACCGGCCTTCCAGTCAGAATGCGTGAGCATCCAGAAAGCAAGCCAGAATGTCAGAGCCATTGCCAACCGTACGACTTGATATTGAGCCAGGATTATGATACCACATAATGAAGGCAAAATGACAAGGTTAGGAGTATACTGACTGCAAACCACACTGAGTATGCTCCAGACCCAGGGGTTCTAGTAACAGGGGGGGAACTACTGTGATAGTCTCCACGAGATTCTTGGTTGTTAAGGCCATTTCATCAAAGGTGGTATGGAGGCAGATTTTCTCTTGTAGTTGGCGAACATAGGGCCATAAAATCTCTGTATATTGCTGTCAGAAGGTCATGAGGACAGGATTGTAGAGCCAA